>JAYMSV010000516.1:0-16616 GCA_036897745.1 Erodium moschatum | reverse complement strand
TACAGACAATTTCGATTAACAAATCTTAAGAAACCATCATCTTTTTTGAGATAGTCATGAATATAACTGAATCGAATCGATTCGAACATAAATCTAGTAGGGTTTGACTTTATATAATTAAATTTGTATACGCATGAAATGTAATTCGAATTTCGTTCGACTCGCCTGCGTAAGTATATTTTCGTTTTAAATAATCAATAAAGATAAAAAATAATTTATACCATTATTAAATACAAATAAATATACAATTTATTGAAAATTAAATAAATTGATTGAAATATTTGAAGCTTTGACAAATGGGCCCTTCTTGTACTGAGCAGCACAGCAACTGAGTTTTTTTTTCCACCAAAACCTCAAATTCACAAAAGCGCCAAAAAATCAAATACATAAACCCTTTCTCTTCCGCTTCTGGTTCGCTTACAGTCTAGGGTTTCGAGCTTCTTCAAGCTCTAATTCCCCTCTAATGGCGAGCTCGAAGTCCGTCGATTCGGCCCTCTGGTGGGACCCATTCACTTCCCTCCTCACCGACCTCGAGAACGCCTCTCTGTCGACGGACGCACCTCCATCTCTGGTAATTTATGTCTCCGTTGTTCAAATGGTTTTTGTTTGGCAATGGCGGCTGGGTGGGGGTTTTTTTGGTTGGGGGGCCTCTTTGTGTTGATCGGGCGATTTGGTTTTGGTGGGTTTGTTCAGGTGAAGAAGTTGGAGGACAATCATAGCTGGTTCCTGGAAACTGTATCGTTGTTCAAGAAGCCCAATGAGAAGTCGAAAGAAGCTTTGAATTCGGAGAAAGTGGAAGTTGGGTCTCATCGGCTCACTATAAAGCCTGAATTGAAAGAGAAGGCTCTGCAGATCAGCTCTTTTTTGGTGAGTTTGTTTTTAGTTGAAATTGATGTAATTGCAGCTCAGTTTGTGAAAATGAATGCTCAATTTGCAGAAAGATGGGGTTTTTGAAATTTTTTGTCATGTGTAAGTGTCTCATTTGAATATGAACTAGAGTGGACAATCTGACAGTTTCTGTTCTATCTTCCACACTGTACCCCAATTCCCATTACCAAGTTTTTATTAATAGATAACCAGATACTAGAGTCATTGGTAATTTGTAGCTAGTTAACCATGTAAAAAGGAAAGAGGACACTTATTGTAACTTGCTGTTGCGAAATCTATTTTAAGATAGGAGAGAGCTTAAAATATAATGCAATGCAATGCAAGTTTGAAGGGGAAATGTCCACTTAATGCAGTTTAGGTGGTATGATTACTTAATGAGAAAATATTGTATAATTTAACTGTTTTTGTTGGAATTCAGTTTATCAACTTATAATATTGTTTCCATGTTGATGATTTCAGTGTTTAGATGAGGTGCAGTCCTACATCCTAGTTGAGAGGTCTTTGGAAAACATTAACGTGGCTGTTGATTCTGTAGTTCAAGAATTCACACACACAGTAAGTATACTTTGCCCCCA
Organism: Erodium moschatum; assembly: GCA_036897745.1. Taxonomy (NCBI): domain Eukaryota; kingdom Viridiplantae; phylum Streptophyta; class Magnoliopsida; order Geraniales; family Geraniaceae; genus Erodium; species Erodium moschatum. The sequence continues at coordinate 15,153 of JAYMSV010000516.1, read as the reverse complement.
TTTTTAAATCTACATTAGAGTGTGGCCTTATTTATGACTTCAATTTGTTGTCTTGGGGATTATGGTTGTCTTAATTTAGCCGATATTGTACTTCCTGGAATATTATGCGAGGCTAAAAAATTGAACTGTAATTTATGTTTTAGTTAATCTATAATCCCTTTCGATTGATTTCTCCCCTTATTTATTATAGACTTAGACTATACTACATAAGATTGACATTACAACCCAAGAACAGCATGATTCTGGATGTACAGTCATTTTTAAAAGGCTAGGTTCGAATACGTAGTTGGTATTTACAATTCCAAATATTTTTTTTGTTGAGAATTTGCCTTAATGAATAATCACGCTGATAGAGAAAATGGGAGATAGTGGAAGAAGTGACACAAATCTCATGATTGCAGAATAATGTAATTTTAGGACTTTTGATATTTATAACTAAATGTATGGAACTTTATCTCCAATTTATTTTGTTTTGTGAATAACTGAGAGTCTAGCCTCTGTGAAGTGCTCGTGGTCCATATCCATGTCGGTGCAGTAAAAGAACTACAAAATGTTACAGGATAACATACTTTGTAGGTTACAAGTCATGATGGGTTCTGCAGTGTGTGCATCTTCCAAATTTTATATTGTATTGGTGATTTGGGCATCTTCAAACTAAAGTCAGGTCTTTTGTACCCCATCTCACATCTACTAGGGTAGAAATGTTTTTACCGTTTGTGCCTATCTCTGAGATCATGAATTTTGAAATGCTATAATGCTGCACCCAATTCCAATTTTCACTATCATTTATATTTAGTTAGCCTTCTGATTCTTTCACAAACTTATTTATTTCATCCTCTTGTTCCTGTGAAGATATTGCTTCAGTACTACATTGAACGACAATGCTTGCTGAAGTGTACACGGCAGATTCTCATGCATGCTTGTAAGTCCATGCATTCCCTCTGGTTCAAAGCCAGTGCTGGGTGCTTTTGTAATTTGTCTTTCAAATTAATAAGTAATTTTTTGCCATTGGTTGAATTATTGATACGTGATCAAGAACTTAAATGGCCGATCCTTCATCCTTTTTTTTTACATTTTCTTGAGGTTATGAACTGATTTTAGGCCCTTTATTTTCCTAACTGTTAATAATGCTGGAACATTTGGCACAGTACACACTGGAATTGGATCTCATGAAGGTGATACCATTAGCGAGGTGGCGCTAAAACTGATTTCGGATGGGTTTGAAAGCAAAATAATATCTGTCCTTCAGGATCTTTTATCCTCCAGCTATCCTGAGCATATGGTATGTCACATGCTTTCAAGCGGGTCAGTATAATAGGGGTAGGGTTATAAATATCATTTCCTTGAAATGCTACTACCTGATTTTCATTTAAGTAATACATGATTAAATAATCCATCTATTTGTTAATTTCCACACATAGTAGTTAATCACGTAGTATAGCTGAATCTCTTATTTAGATATCTATTGTTAAATGAAGCTAAGAATTTATCGTATCAGATGCACTTATAATGTTTCCCATGGAAGAATTAGTCACATGAAAGTATAATGCATAAACCTAATCTATAAATAGTATGGAAATATAAATTTACTGTATACACTGAAAAACTATGCACTGTTCTTGTTTCCGTATCCTTTTCTCACAGAAGAATTTCTATTAGGCTTGTTTACTTATAATGTGCTTTCTGACTGTTCTGTAGGATGTTGACCTTTTTACGTTGTGGGCCGAGGAGACACTAATTGAAGACAATTTGATTTTGGACATTCTTTTCCTTGCTTATTATGAGTCATTTTGTACTTGTAATGGTGAACAATGGAGAAAGCTGTGTTCAGTATATAAGGTATGCTGTTATCCTTCTACAAGTATTCGCTCCCATGCTTTTCCTGTCCTAACCCTTGCTCAGGAATATGTCTCAGGGAATCCTATGTGGGTCATATAATTTTGGTAAGCTGGCAATTTCAAGTGAAGCATTGCATTCTTCTTACCAAGCCGAAGTTCAACTGCTTCTTATTCTTATAGAAACCCTCGATTTGGAGAATCTTCTCCAAATGGTTCATGATGAAAAGCCTTTCAGGTTTTAGCTTGTTCTTGTACAGTTTTATTTATATTTGATGTACAGTAGTATGAAAATATAGTGTTTATTGAACCTGATTTGTATCAAATGCTGTGGAGTTTTGTTTGAGGGAGTAACCTTGGTTTTCAAACAATTGAGTGATCTCACAGTGCATATTAATGAAGTAAATGGCTTGAGGTATCCATGAGCAGATGCCTCATGCCCCAGGGCATTTGTTTTTGAATGATATTGTCATGCACTGCATCAGAATAGGAATTTTGACGAGAAAGCTAAACATGAGTATTTATGTTTCCCGGGAGTGTATCATGTATGTGTATGCACAATCAATTGTAAGGCTTTGTTCTCTATCTTCAAATTACTTATTTATAATTTTAGTTGTTGATATATTGTTATTAATGAATTGTTTTGAGTACTTTTGGGTTACTTCTAGAGTAGCTACTGAGGTTGATTAATACATTACTCTTTCCCATGTCTTTATCGTTCAAGTCCTCAAATTCATACCTCCTTGAGTTTGATATAGGCTGTTGGAATTAGACTTGATTAGGTATTTGGTATCAATGTTCTTATCCTAAAATGGTTTACAAGCTTCATTGTCCTTCCCTGCATTTGCATTATATGTTTTTTAGTGTTATGGCCATATGATATTTATGTAGTTATAAGTGATTTTAAGGGTTGAATATATGTGACTGTAGCCAATGAAGATGCTTACTAGTTTCATGAATGGTGGTTCTTTTATCAGTTACTTGACTGTTCTAACATTGTTTACCCGAAATTTCCATTTTCATATGTTCTAACTGTCTTTGTCCTTTTGTTTTACCAAGGCAAGGAACCACTGTATTTTCCTTGATGGATGTACGGGAGATGGATGCAATAATTTCTGGTTTCAATGCTTTTGAAACCAAAGAAGCAGGCCCACTGATTCTTACCTGGGCAGTGTTCCTCTGTCTAATCTCATCACTACCTGGGAAAGAGGAAAATGATGTTCTAATGGTATGTGGTTCTGTTAGAGGCTGTAACGTCTCAATGTGTGCAATGTTACACATGATTGATCTATGCTGATTGTGCTTTTATTGTTGATTAAATTTTCCAGGAAATTGATCATGTTGGTTATGTTCGTCAAGCCTTTGAGGCTGCATCGTTGGGTTATTTTCTTCAAATCCTTCAAAGTGATTTACTGAAGGAAGCGGACGTAAGCTATCATAGATTGTAATTCCAAGTCTTTTCAATAATTTGCTTTACTGTTTCCCAATATTGGTGAGGTCTCTACCTTGTCATGTCCATAATCAATCGTGCGGTCCATAAACATTTGGATTATTACCGATTTTCAGTTCTATGACAATATTAGCTTTCAAGATCGTCCTTCTAACTTTAAAGTTTATGTGCACATTATCTCACATTTTACAGGGACCTAATGCTGGTTATCGAAGTGTTTTGAGGACTTTTATTTCCGCCTTCATTGCTTCTTATGAGATCAATATTCAGGTATTAGTTCATTCATCTTTTTCAGTCCCATGTTTGTAGAGTTAAACCAATGAATTTCTTATTCACGCTATTCTGTGGTGCAGCTTGAGGACAATACCCTCAATTTGATACTGGATATTCTTTGCGAAATTTATAGAGGAGAGGTTGGAACATGCTTTTGATGATTCTCATGAATCATTTGTTTATCTTTTACTCATCGTACTGTAACAATGTTGTTATATTAACTGAACATCCTTGCCCAATATTTCTGTAGGAGTCACTTTGTAGTCAGTTTTGGGACAAGGACAGTTTTATTGACGGTCCTATTCGGTGTCTCCTCTGCAACTTAGAGGGTGAGTTCCCTTACAGGACAGTGGAACTTGTTCGCCTTTTATCATCCCTTTGTGAAGGAACTTGGCCCACTGAATGTGTGTAAGTTATTCGTTCTTCTACTGACTCAAATTACATCACCTTTTAAAATTATGTGTATATATTATTGGATTTGTTTATTTAACAAGTTATATTTAGAATCTCGCTAACTAAAATGCTTATATCTGGCTAGCATCACATCATGCACATGCTATCTTTATGTTTTACTTCAATGGAAATTAGGGTCTATTTGGCACAATATCAGTATTCGTGTATGTTGGAGGTGTTTTTTATGGGCGTGTGTGTGTGATGTGCAACTAGTTATAGTATTTTCACTAGTGAACTTCTTTGTGTGTTTTGTTTATCCTGCTTCCAGTCAAATTGATTGATGTTTTAACAGTTGAGGTTCTATGTTATACCAAGGGACACTTTATTTAGGGGTGGGACCATATGTAATACCAATTCGCTTTAAGTCAGAGTTTCTGCTAAACCTTGCACTTAACAAGTCTATGCTGCACTGAAATACACCAATTATCGGACTAGGGCTGTATGTCATATATGTTTCATTTTCAGTTGTCTTATTTGAATCTGAATAGCTTTTCCTCTGGTTACATTCATATGTTACACATGCAGTGCACAGTATGTTTGTAATTTTCCGATTCTTATAAGAACATATATTGCTATTTGATTTACTAAGTACGCTTCTTCCATACCTGGTCTTTCATCCTACCGACAGGTATACTTTTCTAGATAAATCTGTTGGCATATCATCCCTGTTTGAGATCAGTAGTGATTCCATGGTTGATAGCATCTCCCAGATTGTTGAAACTCACGTTCCGTTGCACATTCCTGGAATTGAAGGGTTGTTCATTCCACGTAAAACTCGTGGACACGTTTTGAAAGTGGTTGGTGGGAACACTGCTCTCGTGCGATGGGAGGTAAATGATTACAAGTTTTCGAATTTGATAATTGTGTTGTTTGGTTCCCTTTGGGCTTTATTACTGCGAATAGGGTTAGTAGCTATAAATCTTGAATGTAGTGCAAAGTATGATTCCATATCAACATAGTCTCTGTATTTCAATTTTTATATTAACTTAATCTTTCTTGTTCTTGACATCTGTTATGTGTAGTACACACAATCTGGGTTGCTTGTGTTACTCCTTCACATGGCTCAGGAGCAATATATGGATGGTAATGAAGAAGTTATTCTTACTCTTGACCTGCTTAGTAGAATGGTGTCCTTCAGCAAGGTAATTGTTTGTTCAAGCTTTTTTTGACTGTGCCAACGCAGTTTAAACAATTTTCCAGCACTTAAATTTGAGTTGAACTACAGAGTTACACATTTGTTTATTTTTTGATACAAAGTCTATGTTATGACCTGTCATATGCTTATGCTATCAACTTAGATGCTTTCTCTAGTTTCAAAATGACAAGCCTCCCATTCCCAGATTCCTTTTGAAATTTGAGTATATTTGGTTAAGCAGACCATTTTGTCCCAATATTTTATTACTAGTAGGTAAGAAGGGTCAAAAGAAATTCCATGGCTGATGCGGCAGGTGGATTGTAACTTTTATGTTGTACATGCTTGATTTTTCACATTCATGTCTTACTAAGTTTCCTATGCATGATATGTAGGCTGTCTGCTTTGGTTTGATGGACATTGGCAACTTGTTTCATATCCGAACTAATGACATCACCGGGCATATAGAAAAAAATCCATGGTAATTAGTAAATGTTAATTACTTCAACTGCTATAGATGTCTTTGCCTTTGACATAATTGTCGTCTCTCTGTGTGCTAAGTGCAGGGTGGTGGAGATTATATGCACTTCAGTTAAAAACTTGTCTCCAAATCCCATCAGTGCATCGATGATGTCCTTGGGTGTCAACATTTTAGCCAATATGTTGAAATGGTAAATCAATCCCTGATTGCATTCATTTCCTTTTATGTATGTTCTGATTTCAACCTAACATAGGTTTCACGTCTTCATATTAAATTTTATTTTTCTAGCATTTTTGAATTATTCATCTGTTATGACACACTGCATTATCAATTTTGTCTTCACACATCAATTGGGACTGCCATTGTACAATAAGATCTCATTAGTACTACCTAATCCTTAATTTATTCGGCAGCTTCCCATCTCATGTTGCTACAGTGACTCTGAAGGCAAATATATTCGACATGGCTTTAAATAACAGTGTTTTTGATGCTGGCTTTAGTGATTCATCAGGGTGAGTGTTATACATATAAATAGTCACCTCTGTCTATTTGAACGTTGAATTGTATAATCTTTGAACGTCTGATTGTTTGAAGTTGCATGCTCAGTTAGATTTACTTCGCTATTCTGATAGTAGGTTGTGCTATATTGTGTATGACTTCCTCTTTTGGTTATTATAGTTTCCCATTATCAGATTGTGGTGCCACCTATTTTAACAGCACTGCTCTACACTATATTTTCTGTATCTCTAATTCTTTTTTATTACTTTTCTTATTCCTGGTAGATCGTGGCTGCTTTCTGGAAGACTAGCAAAGATGCTCATAATTGACTGTGAGCAGAATGACAGTAACTGCGCATTGACTATATCAGGTACTAGAATTTTATCTACTTAAGTTTTGATAGTTTTGTTCCTTTTGCATTGTTGAGGTATGTTTTTACAAATCTATGTTGTTTATTTTCAAGGATAGCTGGTTCACCTTTCCCTGTAATCTCACCAACTTGGTTATCCATTCATCATTTACATTATTCTTATTTCTAGTAAAAAACAAATCCAATGATAGTTTGATGAATTTATATCTATTGCAGCTAGTCATGATTATAAGATCATATTGGTTCCTATTATTTCTATTTGGAAATATGTGTATTTTAACATACTGAAGGCATGATTTAAAATCTTGCAGTGTTGGACTTTACGATTCAACTTCTGGAATCAGGATTAGAGAATGATACTGTGCTGGCCCTAGTTGTTTTCTCCCTGCAATATGTTCTGGTAAATCATGAGTTCTGGAAATATAAGGTCAGAGATGCTCGCTGGAAAGTAACATTGAAGGTACGTCTACGTGTCACAAAGTCACCCCCCTCTCATATTTTCAACCTAAAACAAGATTCTCTAGCTTAATAGTTTGATTTGAATGCTTGAGATATAGAAATAAGAAGTAAATAGTACTGACCTGCTTGCACAGGCCCAAATGACAAAGCATTTGTTTGGTAGTAGCTAAATACTTCTGCTATACTGACTGATTCCTGATCTTATATTGGCTAATTTAGGCACTTGAAGTTATGAAAAGATGCATTATGGCAATCTCTTACTCAGAAAAATTGGGCGAGGCCATCCGTAACATGATACTCTCTGATTCGTCCATCCACAGTACACTTTTTCGAATTGTTTGCACAACGACACAAGGATTGGAGGTGAGATCTCTCATGAATCGGACTTTGTTATTCATGCATAATTTAGCCTGAATTCCAATTCTTTTGTTTTCCTTCAATGCAGAAACTTTATGTCAGCCGGCTATATGAACTGATGGAGATTGAAGGATTTGAGCTTGCTATTTCTTCTGTTTTGGATATTCTTTTCCTCATGCTCTCCAAGTTCTCAAAGGTATATTTTTAAAACTGCTGAGCTCTGCATTTTGAGTTATCTTTCACAACATGCTTTTCTTTGCAGATTCTCTTGATCAATTATTTTATTGTTGTAAATGTGTCCTTATCAGATGTAAAAGTTAATATTCAGTGTTTCATTTCCAGGATATCTCATCCAGCCTTCCTGTCTTTCACCAAGCAGTATTGTCACCTATGACTAAACCGATTCCTGTAGTTGGAGCTGCTATATCCCTGATATCATATTTCCGCAATACTGTATGGACTTCATCCTTGCTAATATTGACATTCACTTATTAGTTAAATTCTGTGTTATGATCCTCTTCATGGTAGTTATCTGGAATACTTAATCCTACTTAATCTTAGTTTCAATGTGATTTTTAGGGATACTCTCACTCAGCTACCCCTAAGTATGCACCATTTTCAACTAACTACCCCTAACCTTGTAAAATTTTTGACAACCCTGGAGTTTGAGAACTTTTTAAGCTTAGTGGTAGTTTAAGAATGGTGCATACTTAAGGGTACCTGAGATAGATAATCTCTACTTTTTATTTCATAATAGCCCATATAGCTTGTCTGAAACATATGCCAGTCTTCAACTGCTTTTACTTGAATGATCCTACCCATAGTAGTTATTTGGAGTATTTTCTATAACACAGGGGTACACTCATAAGTTCAGTAATATTCACCTGTAACAATTTCTCTTGCTTGTTCGAACATATGTGATAACAGTATTTTTTTGCACTAAAAGTTCCATATTTCTATGACTATTTGTTTAGTTGAATCCTGTATTCTGTTTGAGATAGTTTCATTTTACTTGTTTATGCATCCATAAGTCAATTTACTATGGAAGTTTTATTGTTATGGTTATCTGCACGTCTTTTGAGTATCTTTTATCTGTGCAGACAATACAAGTTGGTGCTGCTAGAGTGCTATCTATGTTGTTCATCGTGGCAGATTATCTGCAGCCATACGCATTTGGGAATGCTTGCTTTGGTTTGGATGATAAGGAGGTTAGGAATGTTTTTTTTTTTGAGATAATTGTTTTTGTCTTCTTTAAATGATTTTCATATCTGACTTTAATCAGTATTTTCTACTCTAAAATTTTATTATGTACTTAATTTTAGGTTTCAGAGCTAAGGCTTTCTATGAAAACTATAGTATCCGAGCAGTCCATGGGCAATGAGGATCTATTCATAGCAGTTATCAACCTACTCACTTCTGCAGCATATCATCAGGTTTATCATTCCATTCTCCATTCCCGCCTTTACAATAGATATCTATTGATTGTGAACCACTTCACAATGCCACAACTAAAAAGCTATATGCATTGAACTCATTTACTTTGGTGTTACTGTTTCGTCATAGAATTATCGTTTAAATATTATGGTGATATTGATTCTTAGGCCTGAATTTTGTCAGACAACTTGGATTAATCATAGTTTTAGGCCCTTTAAGTCTCTATTTGATCTTCTACAGTTATTTTTGTAACAGCCCAGAAGCTTAAGCTATTAGGTAGATGCACCCAATTAGTATATGAACGAGGAGGAAGAACAAGCGGGTCACAACCCAATACCAAACCAGACTCTGATATAAGGTTAAAACTGTATTTTTTAATGACTAAATCAGGTGTATCAAAGCTATTTGGGCTCAAGACCTTGCTTATGTAGAAGTAAGGGAGCACCAACCAATATTTGCTACGTAAAGAACCTTTTAAGTTTGATGTATCAAGCAAGAAATGGACTCCCTTATGTAGAAGGTAGCACTAAATTCGTGACCCCCACTTAGAGAGACCCAGCAAGGGCTGGAAAGAGAGAGGGAGGCAGGCCCAACGGGCTGAATAGAGAGAGGCCCTATTCAAACTGTATTACTTCCCATCCATTTGTTTATTTCGTTTTTTCTCTGTTTCATTTCCCCCTTATTAAATGGTGTTTTATGCAGCCTTCCTTTCTAGTAGCCTTATTTGCCGTCGAAGAGACATCAGATGACCAACAAAGTAATGGAATTGGCATAAAGCCGAAAACTGAGTTGTCATCTGCTTCACTAGGGTCCAAGAAACCCAGTCTGATAGAAGCACTACTGCCGTATGTTAAAAGATCTGATGATCTAATCAGTAGGTATACTTTCTGGTGAAGATTTCTTTGTTTATTATTCGGTATTGCTTTGGACTATCAAGTGCTTTGGCACAGTCCATACAGTCAATCTAATTGGGCATCATTCTTGTCTCCAGCAATCCACGCATACTGCTTAATGTACTTAACTTCCTCAAGGCATTATGGCAAGGAGCTGCACAGTACACATTTCTGTTGGAGTCGCTGAAGAGTTCTGATTCGTTCTGGAAACACTTGTCCAACTGTATTACAGTGCTTGCCAGCAGCAAAACTCACCCTCTGGCTGAAACTGAGGCCACGAGCTTTGCAAGCAAATATCAGTGCCATTCCACCATCTTCGAAATAATGGCCCGTGACATGTTCTTACAGAAAAAGGTGTTACATGCTGAATCTAAGGGAAGTGCTGAAAAATCAAAAAGTACAAACCTTTGCGATCTTGATAATATTTTGGTGACATGGTGCAAGAGCTCTGTTTTGGGAGGCTTGATAGACTCGTATATCTCTTGTGAATACAATGATGAAATATATTTTCGTGCAAAGGTAACTGTTAAACTTTTGTCTTGATTTCTTGCTTTCGGTTTATCTGTTGGTGTATTTATTCGTATTTTAAACATGATAATCCTATGCACCCCGCAGGTTGCTACCATTTTGTTTGCCATTCACGCCATGGGGAAATTTGCAACTGGAAATACAGGATCTATATCCATATCCTTGATTGAAAAGATTCGCGTCATTTCCGAAATGGTTTGATCTTTTCCTCTCTTCGGCTGATTTGTTCTAACACTAGGAGATTGTTTGTCTATGCTTTATAGTTCATCTGAAAAATAGGTTCACATTGACACTGGTTTTTGATAGCTCAATTTAATTATCGAATTCAGGAAAGATTGTGTTTCTTTTTCTTTTGAAAGTCATGTTTAAATATAACTTTTTTTTTCTTCTGTAGTTAACCAGTCAGTCTGCTTTCTCTGAACTAATAGCTCAGTACTCCCAGCGAGGTTACAGGTACAGTATACATTTTTTTTACTGGCAATTATTCAAATGAATCAAGATTTGGGCTCAAGACCACCCCTAATGTAGAAGGGAGGTCTATTTTTGCCGCTTAACCCAACAAGAGTTGGCGAGAGATCGAAGAGGCTCGACCCAAGTTGGAGCGAGAATCCCAAAGAGACCCAAATGAGATTGGAGAGAAATAAGGCTTCAAAGATACCGCTGCTGGGACTTGAACCCTGCGTCTCATGGACCCAAGTTCAAGTGCTTGACCAGTTGGACAAGCAACCGTTTTTGTAGTTAAGATCATTACTATAAATCCCTGTTTTTCTTACAACCGTTTCTGTTACCTTTACAGTGAAGGGAAGGAGCTAAAAATATTGATTCTCAATGACCTCTATTATCATCTAGAAGGAGAGCTTGAAGGTCGTGAAATTGGTCCTGGACCATTTAAAGAACTCTTCCAGTACTTACTTGCATCGAAATTTTTACAGACATATCAGCACAAATATGATTGTGATCTCTTCACAACAGCCAAAGAAGTATACTTGTTCGACACTGTACAGATACATACAGATTTGGGATTAGATTTGTGGGACCACTCGGGCTGGAAGGAATCTAAATCGGTTGCAGAGACTATGCTTCGTTGCATGCTTGATGCGAATTCGGGGGTGTTAGTTGGAAGTTCAAGGCTTTCTACATTGAGAGCATTGACAACCCTCTTGACTGTCTATGACGATGATGTGAGTTCTTGAATTTTTAATTTCCTTTTTGTTCTGTCTCTAAATAGAAATTTCAATATCTGCAATATCTTACAATAACTGGAGATTCATATGATCTTATTAACCCTTCTCACAAACTTCACATTCAGAGTTTAAGCTTTCTAGTTCTATTGAGATCTTATAATCATTGTAGCTGTAACATTATATAGTTATCTCAAAGGATAGTTGCATAAAAGTGCCACGTACTACTCACTTGTTTCAAAATGATGATTTTTTTTTCTTTTTATTTCTAAAATATAAAATTTCAAAGGCGAAATCGTCATTTTGGAAAAAGTGATACAAAAGTGCAATAAAAATACAAGTTGAAGGGGTTTTATTTTTGCCTTCATCAAATAAGGCTAGTATTTGCAAAAAGTGAATAGTACATGGGATCTTTTTCCCAATCATCCCTTATATTAATCTTAATTGAATGTGTGAAGCAACCAATGAATAGTACCTTTTATTCATTTGACATTTGCATTGTTAACAGTTGGAGAAGAACAATACCAACATTGGAGGGAAGATCCCCGACAAACTCACTTTCTCATGTATAGAACGCACATGTCAATCTCTTAACGCCACAATCAAGTTGGTAGCTCCAGTTCTCGATGCTCCCAAAGACATCTTGAACTTTCTTGTAGCTCAAGCCGAGTTCCTTCTCCATCTCATGAGATCAGCACCCAAAACCCTTCCCTTGCCCGTTTGTGTTCTTGTCTTGAAGACCACCGGTTCAGGCCTCAGAGTCTTGACCGAAGTCAGGCCATCGATCACCGAGGCTAAGCTCACCCTGAGACTCTTGCTTATGTCGCTTCTATTGGGTGTTGAGGTCAGCTCAAGATCAGAACTCGTTGAAGATCTCTCTGAGGTTTGTAACGTCAGTCTCGGGCTGTTACCCGTTCTTTGTGATTGCATAGCAAGCGCCGAACACTACACCCTCGCTGTATCTGCTGTGGACTCGATACTGAGTAGCTTGTTGACCCCAAACTCTTGGCTCCCGATCATTCTGAAACATCTTCAGTTGCGCCATCTGATTCTCAATCTTCAGGTTGATTCTGCTCCTATGATATTGAAGTTCCTTTTGACTATTGCTCGGGTAAGAGGAGGTGCTGAGATGCTTCTCAATGCCGGGTTCTTCTCCTCGATTAGAGCTTTGTTCACTGATTTGTCTGTTTGTGGGCCCGAGATGTCTGAAAAGCTGTTATCTGTTTGGGGGATGGGTGTTTCTACAGTAACCGCGATGGTGAGCTCTTTGGGTGACAGTTCTTGCACAGACATAGTCGGTGATTTGATTCTGTACTTTTTCTCGGAGAAGGCTTATCTGGTTTCGTATTACCTCGAGGCACCAGAGTTTTATCTTCAAGACAAGAAGCGACCTCGGACTCAAAGGACACACACTTCTCTCTCAAACCTTAAAGACACCGAACAGACTCTCCTCCTCATGTGCACGCTCTCCAAGAATCAAAACTCGTGGTCTAAGGCGATGAAAGAAACGGATTCATCACTGAGGGAGAAATGTATTCATCTTCTAGCTTTCATCAGCAGAGGAACTCAGAGGATCGCATGCTTCCCAGTCTTGAAGGAAGAGTTTGAGTATTGCAGGAAGCCGAGTTTTGTTCACAGTCAAAAAGGGTGGTTTGGTCTTTCTGCGCTTTGTTCGAGACCCGGGTCGTGTGTGGTTCCGTCCACTGCCCTTGTGGTGAGGGATCAGAGTTCTGGGAAGGACGGTGATGTTTCGCGGACGTGGTTCTCTGACAGTGTTGCGATTCAGATTTATCGGATCTCGTTTCTCGTTTTGAAGTTCTTGTGTATGCAAGCGGAAGGTGCTGCTAAAAGGGCAGAGGAGGTGGGGTTTATCGATCTTGCTCACTTTCCCGAGCTTCCAATGCCGGAGATCTTACACGGCTTACAGGTAAAATACTTTTACGTTGCTTGTATATGTTCCTTTGGGGTTAATTGCACATAACTACCTTTATGAATTGTCCACAACAACATGACTACCTTTATGAATTTCCAAGTGTCACCACCATATAGAATAAACGGACACAATCATTTTTTAATATATATTTTTTCGTCATATCACTTGCATGCTAGTTTAAAATTTTATAATATCCCAAAACTATTCATTCTAATCCTTTAATCTTTGGATTTCAATATGATTTCGTGGTAAATGTGAGAGTGAGTAGTTTTGGGTTATTATAAAATTTTAAACGTACATGTAAAAGTTATATGGCGAAAAAAAACTGATTCTTCCCGTCTATTTTTTTTACAATGGTGACACATGGCAATTTACAAGGGTAGTCATCTGTCTACCGAAACTTTACCATGGAGTTATGTTTTGTGGGCAATTCATAAAGGTCGTAGTTATGTGCAATTTACCCTCAGGTTCATATAGAACTGAACATGGTGATCTTTTGAGTATAGGATCAAGCCAGTGCCATCATTACAGAACTATGCAATGCCAGTAAATCAAAGCAGATCGAGTCCAAACTACAAGGTGTATGTCTCCTACTGCTTCAAATAATCGAGATGGCATTGTACTTGGAGCTCTGCGTATTGCAGATCTGTGGGATAAGACCCGTATTAGGGCGCGTGGAGGACTTCTCAAAAGAACTCAAGTCCCTACTTAAAGGTACACCTACCCTAACATATTAGTCCTTGGAGACTACTTAATTTCTCGATAACTTAATCGGTTCTGTTCTTCTTTGGCAATCTTAATTTCTTGATAACTATATTGATTTTGTTCTTCTTTGGCAGCAACGGAGGGACAAGCGTTTCTGAAATCATCGGTCCAGGCCTTGAAGCAGATAGTATCGGTTCTCCATCCCGGATTGTTGCAAACAGAGGGTTTACTGTAAGGTCTGTTGAATAATACTTGTAGATCTTCAAAATGTCCAAGTGTTGTTTTGTAGAGGGTGAATCTTATGCAGAGTTTGAAGTCTATCAGCGGAAAAATCATCTGTTTAGCCACTAATTGATAGGAATTTTGAGATGATTCGTTATACTATATTGGGCTCCGATCGAGTTTTAATATTTTATCAGAGTATCGTCCATTTAATTTTCCTTCGTGTTGAGTATTGTAGTGTTCCAATCATCTTGATGCCTAAGTTTTGTTTTTTTGAGCTGGATTGAGTTTTTACAACTGAAAAAATAGATCCGATCACTGCATTGTTGAATTTTTAGGCCTGCTTTGTTGATTTCAATCTTAATTAGGATTATATTGATACACTAATCCAAGGTTTTTAGTAATCTTGTTAGCCATTTCGGACTCTAAACACGACGGTGTACTCTGGTTTGATCCTAGGACGGGTCTAGTCCTTTACATATGCAGGGCAAAAAATGTGATTTTTGGCGAATCAATTCGTCTATCTTATGGTCACTTGTCATATAACACGTGGCTATTCATTCCTACTTGTATGTGTATACTAATGGACTATTGTGAGACCAGATGACCAAATGAATCGGTCAGATTTTCCTTTAAAAAACGATAAATTTATAATTAAATTGGTATTTGAGTTTAAGTCATTAATGAAATTGGTATCTTAACATGATTATGATTAATACAAAAAAATGTTAACTTTGCATTAACTTCTGATTTATGCCATACTTGTCAATAAATAGTCATTATTGTCCAACAACCACTTGATTTTATGAAACCGCTAGAGTTTATTAAGGGCAATAAAATGAAAGAGACAGATCTCTATCTTCATTTTCATAATAATCAGAGCTGGTCCCCTTAATCCACTTCCTCCAACATCATTGCCTCCACTTTTAAGCTTTGCCATAGATGAGTT
>JAYMSV010000515.1:0-16616 GCA_036897745.1 Erodium moschatum | reverse complement strand
ATTGAGATTTTGGCACTTTAGTACTTATCGTTAATTTTATGTCTATTTTTTCGTCAAAAAAATGATCATTTTCCATCCAAAAATGGACAGGAAATTAACGGTAAACACTAAAGTGCCAAAATCTCGATTTTAGGATAATAAGGTAAGAAAAAAATTAGAATAGTAAAAATTGAATATAAAAAGTTTAGAAACATGTTATCATTGTCTCATCGTGTACAGATGAATATGTATAGTAAATTGTGTTGGTGGGTCATTTGGTAAAACATGTTATCGTTGTCTCACCAAGTTTCGATACTTAACAAAATTTGTCTCGATCTAAAAACTCGAATTAATAGGTAAGGGAATTAAGATGTTTGCTTCAGATAAGAACTCCATGAGAGCTCTTAGTTGAGTTGATTTTCTAACATGGTATCAGAGTTGATACCTTACGGATACGGGTTCAAACTCCATTTTACAAAATAATCTAATTTCTTTTTTATTTATCTAATTTATCTATAATGGGTCAGCTCTTATGTATTTGATCTCAATGGCTTCTCTCCTTCTAAATAATTCACATCCAAATCCGTAAACGGTCATATTCGATAGGCCGTATGTCAAAATATAACTATGCTTAAGCCTTCGGTTGAGTTGGTTTCCCATGGGAATGTCATTTTGGAGAACATGTACATGTGCGTCCAGTTAGTGATTTCTCAATCTAAAACAAAACCGAACGAGATATAAGAAACTAATTCACCAAATGAAAACTCGGAAATTATAGAGTTTCTCACTTCGATCACTCCTTTGTCACTCTAACGTCAACTCTCTCGTGCCTCAACTTGTATCTCTTAGGAACACAACAAAATAAATGGAAACCGGACGGAAGCAACGGAAACAGAAAATGAAGTATCGAAAATGTGTTGGTAAAACATGTTATTACTGTCTTACCGAGTTTCGATACTTGATAAAATATATCTCGATCTAAAAACTCGAACTAATAGGTAAATAAATCAAGATATACGAGGCATACATAAATGTATATTGTAAGAACATTGATTGTTGGACCACAAACGAGGCTTACGTGTATTTCTGAGGGACCATTTCTTGAGTGATGGGTATGTTATTGTATACATTAGGCCCAATATGCATGCATTGCAAGCCCACCCAAATATGGAAAACATGGGCTTGGGCTTGTCAAGGGCTTGTTGGGCCTTCACTTGAGTCCTAACCTCAGAAAAAAAGGCTAAGAATGACATGGATAGTATAAGTTTCGTTTTGACTAATTATAGCAGTTTTACTTTTGTAAAGTGTATGTTAAGCTTAACATGGGATTGTTCACAGTGAATTTTTATTTTTGAACAGAAAGATTCACTAACCGATTAATAAATCTTACAGATCGGACAATAAAGACCGAATAACACGAACGTTGTATCCATCGATCGTTCTCAGGAACTCGAGAGACGATCGGCGAGATGAATAACTCTGAATCAGGACGACGCAGCGCCTAAATAAACCGAAGCTACCAATTTCCCAATCGATTTTTTCTATCGATTCTCTAAAAAGATGCACCGAAAGAAAGATCCAACCGAGCACGCCAATAAAGACAACCACCACCCCTATCAGATAAATGATTTTCCGGTAAGCGGGACAAACCAATAAACACATCCGAAAACTATGAACACAAAAACACTCGGCTGTCTCTAGTGGTCGGGACTGAGATCGCACAACGAGTTAACGTGGATTTAAACTGTGATTAAAAATGTAACTGAAAAGCGGGAAAGGGTAATATGGTAATTGCAACGACAGGCTGTGGTATAAATAAAGCCAATTCCAATGTTTCACGACAGGGAACGAGAATTGCTAGGGTTTCACGACGGGGAACGAGAGCTTCAGCTCAAGATCGAACCAATGGCGATGGTAGCAGCGGCTCTCCGGCGCGAGGTGCAGCGAGTCGTCACCGTCCGGTCCTCCATCCTCTATGAGTACACCCTTACTCTCTCTGATTTCGATCGATTTTTTGCTTAGCCTTCATTGTTGAACGATACTGTGCTTGTGATGTATGGGTCTGATCTGATATGGCATTGTAGAGTTTCTTGTTTGGTTAGCGTGGAAATGGAGGAAACGAGTGTTTGATTTTCATGATTGAGTACTGTTTTATTGATTATGAGGTTTGGATTTACTTGTTTGGTT
Source organism: Erodium moschatum (assembly GCA_036897745.1). Taxonomy (NCBI): domain Eukaryota; kingdom Viridiplantae; phylum Streptophyta; class Magnoliopsida; order Geraniales; family Geraniaceae; genus Erodium; species Erodium moschatum. The sequence continues at coordinate 14,450 of JAYMSV010000515.1, read as the reverse complement.
ACCAATGAACTGTTCTGATATGGGGTTTTTAGCTGTATGCTTGGTTGGCTTGAAAATGGAGGAAATGTGTGTTTTTATTTCCATTACAAACATAAGATGTTTTTTTTGCAAAGTGAACAATACTTAAAAGATGACTTTTGACGATTAATCCTAAATAAATTATTGATTTGTTGAGACTTGAGGTTCATGAGGACGGTCAGTGGAAGAAATGTGTATTTTGATTTCCATTGTTGTAGGTCGTTTATTGACAAAATTTGGAATATTCCGTTAAAATTAGGGACGTTGACAGTACATAAGGGTAGTTTTAAAAGCACGAACAATACATAAGGGTAGTAGTAATTGTGCAAGTGGATAATATGTAAGGGTAGTTTAAAAGCGTTATCAAAAGATATGGTAGTTTAAAAGCGTGAGCAATACATAAGATGGTTTTTTGCGAAGTGAACAATACTTAGAAGATGACTTTTGACGATTACTCCTAAATAAATTATTGATTTGTTGAGACTTGAATCATTATCTTATATGTAGGTGTTGGACTAGTTATTCAAAGGGTCATTGCACGTTAATAATTGATTAGCGAGACAATAACTTATGATGTCACATTATCAGTGGTTACTAATCCAAAAAATATGTTCGCCTTAAAAGAAGTGTTTCATTTTCTTGACTGATATTCTGAAATAATTTTCCTATTTCTTAAATTGATTCGTGCATATTTGATGGAAATTCGTCATTCCCATTAGAAGCACGTAATGATTCATGAATATTTGATAGAGATTCATACATCTTTACGTTGGGAGAATAATCCAATTGTAAATAAAAAGTGATGGTGTTATATTATATTTTTGGGAGTCGTGTCGTCATTTTGTTAGTTTGGTCTACTTTCAAATCAGGGACATCATCGCGCTAGTCATCTTTGAGGTTCCTGAGGACGGTCAATGGATGCTTTTTTTTTTTATTGAATATTTGGTAGAGATTCATACATCGCTACTCTACCTTTGGAGAATAATCCAATTGTAAAGAAGTGATTGTTATGAAACACACGTGCTTCATGTTGGTGGCCACCACCGTTACAAAAGAACACGTGGCTATCATTCCTTGTTCCTAAGATGACTAAGCATATTCAAGAGAGTATATATGCATATACTGTGTACCGTGATCAAATGAGAAATAAAGAAAACATTACTTACAAATCATTATCTATCCTTGTCCTTTACGTTTTGTTTAAAGTTCATAGTTCAAGATCTGTTCATCTTATATCAAATTGACCAATCAAAGGCATCAAAGCAAACCATTGAAACAAAGCTTGTTCATAGCTAACAAATTTAGATCTTGATCCCTGAAAAGTAATTAAACAGTGATAGTTTTATGTTAAGTTTTTGGGCGCTGTGTCATTATTTTGTTAGTTTGGTCTGTTTTCAAAACGGCTATATCGAATCCGAGAGTTGAGAATAATCATCGTGTTATTCGTCTTTGAGATTCTCGACGACGGTCGATGTGTTTTATGCTCAATATTTACTTTGTGTTAGGTTTAGCTTTTATTAATGAAGTTGCTTTCAAAAATTTAGTAAGTATCGTATGGACGGTCGATGTACTGTTTGGTTGAATATGAGGTTAGTAATTATAGGGATTTTGTGTTGTGAATTGTGATATGGGGTTTCGGAGTTGCTTATTTGGTTGGCATGCAAATGGAGAAAATAGGTGTTTCGATTTCCATGGCTGATTACGGTATAGTTGAATGTGAGGTTATGATAGATAGAGGCTTAGGTCTGGTGTAGCGTAGGATGGAAATGACTACTGATTTGTTATAGATTCGTATTTGTTCTTTTGTAATATGACATTTTGGCATGAAAGTGGAGGAAATGTGTATTTTGATTTGCATGGTTGTATAATGTTTGGTTGGCATGAAACTGGGGAGGAAAAGGGTGTTTTGATCTCTGGTGATTACAAAGAGTTAGGAATAAAGATTTTGTATTGCTACTTGACTTTTCTCGTTCATGTTTTGGTAAATCAAATTGGGATTTTTTTCCACTTCATGTCGATGGTTTCAATATGATTTCGGATTTAGAGAATTACTAGATTGATGACGCATTCATGTAGTTAGCTAGAACAATGGACTATGGTGAATTGAGTGATGCTTTGTTTGTCTTAATAATTGTTTGGTGATGTTTTGTTTTACCAGTGGGAGGAACTGCAAAACTATAATGGATTTTCCGATTTGTTGTTTCTTTTAAATTCCTATTTGTGAATTGTGATGTTTTGATATGGCATTACGTATTTGTACCCTTATGTTCAACCCTCTATCTCTCAGCAAATGCATGCACCTGGGTGGAATCAATGATCAAAGCTTGCAGAGGACTTTCAGCTATGCCTACAAGAAACCGGATGCAGGCTATTCTGAGTGTCGTATTGCTTCTGTTGCCAAGTTCTCTACTGCACGTGGAGGGTTCAAAACAACAGTGGATGAAGAAGCGAAAGCTAAGCAATGCGACGAAGAATCAGGCAAGATAAGACGACGAGCTATGCCTTGCGGAATTGGAAACGTTATGATTTGCACAGGGACGAGTCGTTCGGCCATCAATGCTCGACAATTAGAGGGGTTCTACTCAGAAAGAGAACCCGCTCTTGCACCAACTGTTGCAATGGACTGTGAAAGTTACACATGTGATTCAGAATGTGTTGTCCATATGGAATTTCAAGTGCGCAACCTAATGTTCCTTTGGCCTTTTCTGGTGATGCCATCAGACAGTAAGTGGGATATGGTAATGGGTGCGGATTGGATGAACCATGTCGGTTCGTTGGGATTTGACCTTATTCAAGGGCCCATCACCATATCCATGCCACACGGGCCTTATGTGGTGGGAGATACCAGGTTAAGTACAGCACTTAGAGAAGAATTCGACACAGAAACAGAGGATGAAGCTGAAGCAGAGCAAGGTTATGAAGAATCAAGCCTCATAGAAAAAAATGCTGTCATAATTGGAGACAACTTTGGCCCATATGATGCGTCCGTTACGGTTCGCTCGGATGCAAGTCATTCAGTCATCAATGTTCGAACTGCAAAGGCCCTGTGCTTGGAAACAATTCCTATTCCTCCAACAATTGTTACAGTAGGCTGGGAAAGTCACATATGTAATACCAAATGTGTTATCGATTGGCACATGTACGACCTAAAGTTCACTTGGACTTTTCTGGTGATGCCGTTGACTAATAATTGGGATATAGTACTGGGTGTGGATTGGATGAAGCATGTCAGTTTTGACATTGACTTTGATCGAGGGTCCGCTACCATATCTATGCCAGATGGGCCTTATGAGCTGAGAGTGGATGGATCGTCCTCAAAGCTGAAGACACGTTCCCAGGTAACGTCCATAACATCCATAAGTTCTCTAATTTTGCACATATCTCAACTTTAGAATCATCATGTTTTGTTTATATACATGACAGGGCTTTACTGGTTGAGAGAGGATGGTGCTCGTGACTGATCATCCACAAAGTTGAAGGAGATTCCAGGTTAACGTCCATAAGTTCTCTCATACTTTTTTGGATTTGTGGCCTACTTTTGCACATCTCACCTTTTGAATCATTACGGTTTAGATTAACTCGATATATATATATAAGAACTCATGTAGCTGCGCTTGTATATTCGTATCTCTATGACTCTGTATGTGGATGCTTGTCTGAAATTTGATGAATTCTTTTTTGAATCTGATTGATACCCAGAAATATATATTATGTTTGCGTTTTTCTCTTCCTAATGGATTGTAATTTTGGTTGTGATTTTCTGTTGCTGCATCGGGAGCTGTAGAGATGGCAAAACAAAATTTGAACCTAAACAAGTTTATTGAGTTCATGTATGTGAAAACTTGAGAAATTTTAGGGCTTTAAGGGTGTTTTAGCTGTTAATTCTAAGAGCATCTGCTGTGTTAAACCATTAGCAATGATTATAAGTTAGACTCGAGTATCATTTTTCGTGCTTGAGCCTAGTTGTTAAGCCTAGCTTTGCAGTGGTAAATTTTAGCTTAGTTGGTCGATAATTTGCATAATATGAGTTCTGCAAAGTACGTGTATGATCAATAGGAAGAGAAGCGTAGGTTATTTGAGTTAAAACAGTCGTCAATTAAAATGTTATCTGAGATGTATAAGCTTGTTTTATTTGAGTTGAATGTTGTACTACCGTTCACTTACGTTACGTTTGGTCTAGAGCTTTTCAAATGACGCCCCCAGTCGAACCAATAAAAATTGCAAGGACCACTGCGGAAAGAGTAGCTAGAAGGTCAAGGGATTCGAAAACTTATACCGAGAACATGTCTAGTATCGATTAACCAATGTAACCGATGAGTAGAATCGACCGTGGGACTAAAATTTAATAAAAAGCATTGGTATGAGTTTCTCTTGAAAAAAGTAGATCCTAATTGTGAAGCTAAACAAAGACACCACTGAAAATGTTGTTAATGAAAAGGAAAATTGGTGCTTGGATTGCTGAGATTGTACAAATGAGACATTTTTACATAAACTCCCTACCTATAGTTTGTTTTTACATTCAGCTATCCCACAAAATGACATTTTTGTTCTCAAAACCATCACGAAATTTTGTTCTTTCTCCCGTTCACGATTCGACTGTCATCTCGCTCTCGATGATTGCTCAGTATGATTAACGTTCGACTACGAAATCGTTGTATCTCGGAAGACCTCTGCCATACGGGTAGTAACGGTCTTAAGGAAAGTGGATTACCACGCCTCGATTTATCCCGATTCCGATCTCAATATTACCTAAGGTTATTTCGATTTAATCTATTTCATTTACGTTCATATTCTTGTTTACTTAATTATTGCTCTGATTATCGTTTGTATCTCGTATGTCTTATTTTACCGACCACAATCTAACAAGATCTTCCAAGTCTTTTATTAAATAAGTATAAGCTAGAAATCTGATCAGCAGGGTCCATATCATTTATAAAAGAATGGCTAATGTTTGCTTATAACTAGAGGCTTTCTTTGCTAAGTAGAGGCTTCAGTTTCCTTAGAGCAAGGATCCAGACCTACGACTCGTGATTTAGTGGGTCGTGAATCGCACCACGGTGAGTGGCTTTTATGGCGAATTCGATGGGATGGTGACGATGATTTCCTTGCGAAATCAACGGAATGACGAAGGGTAGAGGTAGGAGAAGCAAGAAGAAGAAGATAGAAGTTTGAAGTGAAAGAAGATGAAGAGAGAGACATAAGTTGAGAGAAAAAAGATGAAAGAGAGGTAATTGTGTTGGTGTTGGGAGGTTAAAGATTTAAAAAGACTAAATAAAAGGTATTTTTGGCCTTTCATTGTTTTTAAGTTAGAATGAAACGAAAAAAAAGGAAAATCAAATGACGAAGACTACCCTCCAAATTAAATTATGGGAGAAGATCTTCCGAATAATTTTCCCCATTTTTATTGAGATTATAATCAAAACAAAAGTAACAAAGAGGATTTAAATTGTGATTAAAACTGTGACGGAAAATAGGGGAAGGGTAATATGGTAATTCTGTAATGGAGAATAGAGGAAGGGTAATATGGTAATTCTATAGTAAGGCTGGTATAAATAAAGCCACTACTAATGTTTCACGACAGGGAACGAGAGTTGCTAGGGTTTAAGATCAGGGAACCAAAACCTCATTTCAAGCTCCAAGCAATGGCGATGATAGCAGCGGCTCTCAGGCGCGAGGGGAAGCGATTCATTACCGTCCTGTCCTCCATTCTCTATGAGTACTCTCTTACTCTCTCTGATTTCGATCGCTTTTTTAGCCTTTCTTTTTGCTCAGCCTTCGTAGTCGAATGATATTGTGTTTGTGATGTATGGGTCTGCTGCGATATGGCATTGTGGAGTTTCTTGTTTGGTTGGCGAGAAATTGGAGGAAATGGGTGTTTGATTTTCATGGGTGAGTACTGTTTGCTTGAGATTTTGTGATGTTGTGAACATATGGCGTTTTGGATTTGCTAGTTTGGTTTGGGTGAAAATCGAGGAAATTTGTGTACTGTTTGGTTGAGTATGTTTGGTTGAGTATGAAGTTAGGGTAGAGAGTTGGGTCTGGTTGAAACTTGGAAATGACCAATGAGCTGATGTAGATTCATGTTTGTCCTGTTGTGATATAGGGTTTTGTAGTTGTTTTGTTTGGTTGGCATGAAAAATGGAGGAGATGGGTGTTTTGATTTCCATGGTTGGGTACGGTTTGGTTGAATATGAGGTTAGTATAGAGATTCTGTTTGGTTGTACTCTATTTCGATCATTTCAGCCTTTCTTTTTTGCTTCGCCTTCATTGTTGAATGATATTGTGTTTCTGATGTATGGGTCTGCTTTGATATGGCATTGTGGGGTTGCTTGTTTGGTTGGCCTGAAATTGGAGGAAATGGGTGTTTGATTTTCATGGTTAAGTACTATTTGCTTGAGTAGCAGCTTAGGATAGAGATTTTGTGACATTTTGGATTTGCTTGTTTGGTTTCGGTGAAAATGGAGGAATTGGGTGTTTTGATATGGCGTTATGGATTTGTAACCTTATGTTCAATTCTCCATCTCTCAGCAAATCCATGGACGTCACTAGAATCAATGACCAAAGCCACACAAACCAGCCCGATCTCTATTTGCAGAGGACATCAATGGGCACTCTAAGGCCACACCATACAATCAACAATGCCTACAAGAAACATGGTGCAGGCTATTCCGAGTATTGCTATACTTCTGCTGCCAAATTCAGCACTGCACATGGAGAAGCAAATCTAGGTGACGATGAATCAAGGTACATGCGACAAAGAGCCACTCCTATCAGAATTGGAGGTACCCTTGGAGCCAAGGTTGTGTCCATCTTGTTTCGCACAGGGGCGAGCCATTCAGTCATCAACGCTCAAACTGCAAAGGCGCTGTGCTTGGAAGCAAAACCTACTCCTCCAACAACTGTTACGATGGGCTGGGAAAGTATCACATGTGATACCAAATGTGTCATCGATTGGCAAATGCACAACCTGAACTTCACTTGGACATTTCTGGTGATGCCGTTAGCTAGCGAGTGGGATCTGATTTTGGGTGTGGATTTTATGAAGACCGTCAATCCATTGCAGTTTGACCAAGTTGAAAGGTTCATTGTCATATCTATGCCGGACGGGCCTTATGAGTTGAGAGAGGATGGATCAACCAGAAAGTTGGAGGCTTTTCCAGGTTAACGTCCATATCTCACCTTTTGAATCAGCATAGTTTAGACTAATCCTATATATAACCTAGCGTCTGCCGGCACTTTTGTATCACATTCTACTAAGTTAACTTTGCTGGTTACTAAGACTTATTTCGAAGACCTCTACTAAGGATTGTTGACTTCTTATGCTTATATATATGAACTTATGTTTATGTAGCTGTGCTTGACTGTATGTTCTTATCTCTATGACTCCGCATGTGAATGCTTGTCGGAAATTTGATGAAGTATGTTACATTTATTTATGGGATCCAAGAGCAATGTAGGTGAAGATTGCAACCATATCGTGGTGGTTTCGGGAAGAAACCTTGTAAATGCGTTCAATTGCAACCATATCTAAGTTCCTGATAAACAGATGTGTGTTTTTTTTTTGTTTGGAACAAGTGTTCTGTGAGATTTGATAAACAAAGTTATGTACAAAATCTGTTTGTATTTCAGAACCCTATAAAAATATCAGTATGCTAAAGGACTAGATCTAGATCACCTGTGATTTGTGAAGTGTCTCTAGCTTTTCTTAGTCTTGACATCAATAAGCTCAGTCAAGATCTTATTGTGAAGCATTGCTTCTCTTTTAGTACCATGCTCTTAGCTCGATGGTTATGGAAAGAGGATAATGTGAGAGTTCTTCTGTAAAGACGAATATGTATAGTAAAATGTGTCGGTCATTTAGTAAAACATGTTATCATAGTCTCACGAGTTTCGATATTTGACAAAATGCGACTGATCTAAAAACTCGAATTAATAAGTAAAGAGCTCAAGATATTTGTTTCAGATAAGAACTCCATGACAAAATATGTCTCCATCTGAAAACTCGATTTTTTTAAAAAAAGAGTTTCATTAATAAAACGGGACCTTGCACATAGTGAAACATGAGCGTTGCATCCACCAATCGTCCTCGCGTGTCCCAAAGACGATCAACAGGATGATTGCTCTCAACTCTGGGGTTTGATATCCCCAATTCGAAAACAGACACAAGTAACAAAATGACGACACGTCTGAAATTCCAGCCCAACATCCTATTACCATATGAAGTTACTAGATGGTCACCAAACACTCTGATGAATCCTAAGTGATGTAAAATAGTCTCAGACTGAGTCTTTAATCGGGGACAATTTGAGTGCTTCGAAAACTCGAACAGATAGGTAAAGAAGTTACAGAAAAGAGTTGGACCACAACAAACAAATGAGGTTTATATGTATTTCTCCATTGTCCATTCTTTGAGGGACCATATCTTAAGTGATGGGCAGGTTCTTCTGTATATTGGGCCCAATATGTATTGCAAGCCCACCCAAATCTTCAAAACACGGTCTTGGGCCATGTCTGGGACTTTTTGGGCCTTAACTTAAGCCCTAACCTCAGAAAAAAAGCTAAGAAAGGGCGGTCTTGACAGTCTTGAGTCTCTTGACTAATCATATCAGATTTAAACTGTAATTGAAAATGTAATGGAAAAGCGGGAAGGGTAATATGGTAATTGTACAGGAAGGCTGGAGTATAAATGAATCCATTTCAGAGGTTTCGGGAACAAACCTTCCTAGGGTTTCACGACAGGGAACCAAAATTTGAGCTCAAGCTCGAAGCAATGGCAATGGTAGCAGCAGCTCTCAGGCGCGTGGGGAAGCGAGTCATCACCGTCCGAAGCTCCATTCTCTATGAGTACACTCTTATTCTCTGATATAGATGCTTATTTTGCTTTTCTTCTTGCTTAGCCTTCATTTTGAACGATATTGTGTTTGTGATGTATATGGGTCTGCTCTGATATGGCATTGTGGAGTTGCTTGTTTGGATGACGTGAAAATGGAGGAAATGGGAGCTTGATTTTCATGGGTGAGTACTGTTTGCTTGAGTATGAGGCTAGGATAGAGATTTTGTGTTGTTGTGATCGTATGACATTCTGGATGTGCTTGTTTGGTTTGGGAGAAAATGAGGAAATGGGTGTTTTGACTTCCATGGTTGAGTGTGAAGTTAGGGTAGAGACTTGGGTCTGGTTGGAAATGACCAATGAGCTGTTGTACCTGTTTGCTTGGTTGGTATGAAAAATGGAGGAAATGGGTGTTTTTATTTCGATCCTGGGTACTGTTTGGTTGAATATGAAGTTAGTGTAGATATTTTTTGTTGTGAATTCTGATATGGGGTTTTGGAGTTGCTTGTTTGGTTGGTGAGAAAATGGAGGAAATGGGTGTTTTGATGTCCATGGCTGATTGCTTGTTTGGTTCTGGATTATATGATAAGTATTAGATTGTTGGTTTCAGTACTTGTACATGTAATTAGGTTGGGTTGAAATTGTATGATAAAATACTGGTCTGCAATGCATAGCTTTTGGCTGCTGGATCATCAGAGTCCAAAGTTGGTAGTAGTGGAGAATCGTTGGTGGCTCCATTACTTCCCACAAGCTTAGTTGTGTGTTTGTTTCATTAGACATTTTAAATTTGTTTTCTTTTGGAAACGAGGAGGGTTTGTTTCATGTCAATAATGCATTGTCTTTGCATTAACAGAGAGTGATTATGGCTTCATCATTGTCAATATCTCTATGATCTGCTTATTGTATATGTTATCAAAAGATGCTACTATCATTGATCATTTAATCTAATCAAAGTGCTGTTCGGGAATGGAGTGGATGTCTGTTTTGCTACAACTTAACACCACCACTCCTTAATCTGCTTTTCACTATAAAATTTCACTTTTGAACATTTCTCTATAAGTTAGAGTAGACTCTGCCGACCTAACTTTTCTGCTTACTTGTGGACAAAGTAGACTCTATCCATGATTGAGTATTGTTTGCTTGGTTGGCATGAAAAATGGAGGAAATGGGTGTTTTTTATTTCGATCATGGGTATTGTTTGGTTGAATATGAGGTTGTGTTATGAATTGTGATATGGGGTTTGGAGTTGCTTGTGCGTGAAAATGGAGGAAATGGGTGTTTTGATTTCCATGGCTGATTAATGTTTAGTTGTGATATGGAAATGTTCATTTTGGATTTGTACCCTTATGTTCAACCCTTTTATCTCTCAGCAAATGCATGCTCCTTGCTAAAATCAATGCTCGAAGCCACACAAACCATTTCAATCTCAACTTGGAGAGGACATCACCATCAACAAGCACTCAAAGGGCACACCATACCTTCAACGGTGCTATATCCAACATCAATGCCTACAAGAAACCCGGTGCAGGCTATTTTGAGCGTCGTTATACTTCTGCTGCCAAGTTAACTTTTGAACTTGGAAAAGAAATCACCCCAGCAACAGAGGAAGAATTAAAAGCAAAGGGAGGCCTTTCTTCGCTTTGCTCAGAGGCAAGTCATTCGGTCATCAATGCTCAATTTGCAAGGGCGCATGGCTTTGAAACAAAACCTACTGCTCCAACAACCGTTACAATTAAGGGGGAAAGGTACACATGTGATACCAAATGTGTTCTCGACTGGGAAATGCAGAACAAGAAGTTTACTTGGACTTTTCTGGTGATGCCAATGCCATCATCTACTGAGTGTCATGTGGTATTGGGTGTAGATTGGATGTGGCATGTCAGTCCATTGGCACTTGAAGTTGGTGGAAGGTCCCTTATCATAGCTATGCCCAACGGGATGCGTTGGGGCTCGTGATGATCGTCCACAAAGTTGAAGGAGATTTTCCAGGTTAACATCTCTAACTTCTTGGTTGCAGAACCACCTTGAAAGACTTCTAAGTGTTGTGAACTTTATATATGAAGTTATGTTTGTGTATTGTACGAAGTCTATATATAGAAATATATGAACTTTTGTTTATATATAGCTGTGCTTGATTGCATATTATTTTATCTCTGGCTTTGTATGTGGATCCTTGTCTGATATTTGATGAAGTCAGTTTTGATTGCATATTATTTTAGGCTATTGAGCCAATATCTTCCTTGAAACTTCTATGACATGCAAATCACCAATATAGTAAAACTTCTATTGATTAGGAGTATAGCATACTAATTAATCCATAAATTAATAAGAAAAATTAAGTAAATATGATAGAATGAATGTGAATTATATATTTACGAAGTTAATATAATAATTCATGCACATTTGATGTAAATTCATTAGGAAAAAATGTGATAATTTGAGAATGATATATAGGTTAAATGTCCCATCAAAAGAATGATTCATGCATATTTGATGTAAATTCATCAAAAAAAAACATAACGATTCGTGAATATTTGAGAGAGATTCATAGATCCTCTCATATTAGGAAAGTGATTTGGCTCATCAATGAATATTTATTATTATAAAATCAATGTGATAATTTAGTATCGTAACCATTATATTAGATCCGAATATGAAATTACCTCATTAAACAAATATCAATTATTGAAGTCGAGAACAATCGTTTCATCTTCCTTCTCATTTTACAGATCAATAACATTCTCGTTTATATAAATTTTTGTTATCTTTAGAATAAATCGACGTCAATTACAATTCATTATGTCATCAATATCGATATATCTCGATCGTTCTCAAGCATTCCCAGTGAATCATAAATCTAAAGTTACGGATTTCAAATATAACTAACTAAAGACAAAAAAAATACACTCTAAAGTTGTAGGAATAAACTTTTATTTTTCTTGCAAAACGGCGTACACTTCGGGTACTCCACAACATTGCCTTATGGCAAGAGTTGGCATTCTCACTAACCTGGCTGAAGCTAATGGCCGCGTCCACAAACTTTCGCCCGGAGAAATCGTCGGACGCATGTTCAAGACGCGTTAGCGCTTCTCCATAGGGACCATCGCATGTGGAGAGCGCGTGTATTAGTCGGGACTCTCCGGTCTCCGTGCAGGATATATGAGAGATCTTGCGTTCGACGCTATCTTCGCTGCTAGTGAACTCATGGCCTCTACGAGTTCGAGGAGGCTTCTGGCCGACGAGGCTGTTGGGTCGGATTCGAGGATTGATACGCAGATTTCGTATTCGATTCCGGCTTTGGTACAGAAATCTTGAACAAATGTGGCCTTTGTTGGTGTTGAGGAATTGAGCGATACGAGGAGAAAGAAACATGTGACCATGTGAAACTAATATACCCATATTTTCGAACAATTGTGTGCGTATAGATGATACAAGTTTAGACTTTATATAGTCGTCACAACTTGAACTTAAGTAGGAGACTTGTACTCCTCTTTCTCCCCAAAAGAGGTTATAATTTAAATTTGCTTTGCTGATAAAAAAAAAAGCATGAGACCACTCAGAGCGACTCCAAGACGAATCATATAATTAACAAAAAGTTAGACACGTGACATCCAACCATTAATCGTATTTGAGAATCCAAATAATTGATAATACAATGTAATTGCTAGTGATTGGAATTTATAATTAAAACTTACCTTGATGAGGTTCTTCCAGAAAGAGTAACAAAAAAACAGCCTCCCTTCTTTTGCTGCTCCTCGATTCTGACCAGCGATTAGGAGTCCCGATCTTTACGGGACTCCCAATCGGTGGTCAGATGGCATTCCAAAAGGCCTCCCTTCTTTGTTGTCCCTCGAGTTGAATCAAGAGAGTGAGGCGGATTTCTTTGTTAGGTTGAGTATCTTCACAAGACGTTGAACGTTGGATGCACTTATTATTAGTCCCAGAGAAAACATACGGATTATGGTGATGTTTTGGGGTGTAGTTTTTCTTTTGGTTAGAGTCCTAGTGACGTCTTTTAGTTCTTTCTTTCTTTCCTTTCCTGTACCATCTCTATTCGAGATTTTTGGTCTTGGGTTGAATAAAAACCGTTCTTTTTGGTGATAAAATAAAAGACGTTTCGAACAAATGATTTGCATATTGTTGAGTTGGTACCTCTGGCAGCGTGTTTGTTCAGTTTTCTTCATCGGTAATTCTCATCCAATCATCGATAAGTAGGATCGGTCGTAGTAGTCCCGTTCGAACGTCCTCGATCATTTGTTTGTGGTTCAAGCTCAAAGCTTCGACGAACTCAAACTGCCCCCCTTCAAAGGTGTCTGTCTGAGACTACTTTCGCATTTCTCAAGGCATGTCAAAGTTTTTGGTTACCTTATAGGAACGCTAGATCGTAGTATAACGCTTGGTTTGAATTTTAGGCGTTGTGTCGAAAAAAGACCTACTGGTTCGTTTTCGGAGGTTAAATACATTTTTGGTACCCTTTTGTTTTGGTCACAAACCTTAAGATCCCATATGTTTCAAAATAACCAATTTCATAGCCTTTTGTTTTGCCAATGAATATTCCGTTAGTTTTTTTAACCCCATTTGCAAAAAAGGTTTGCGAACAAAACAAAATAGTATCAAATTAATAATTTTGAAACATATGGGACTTTAATGTCCGTGACTACATCGAAAAGCACCAAAAAAGAATTTAACCATTTTTTATTGCCCACACATAAGGATCCCATGAGTCTCAGTGTCTGCATTACCCATTGGGGATTTGTCGATGGCTTGAAATTCTCTATACTCTCGCATTATGTTCTCCGTCAACTACATATTCTGAGCGCAATGTCTGTTGGTTTGGGCCATAGTCTCAACCACTTCATATCGTCCCTTCTTTGGTTCGCGGCATGAACCTTACCCTTTCCCTTCCTCGTCTTCGTCGCCTTTTGACCTTTTCCGTCCACCTTCGTGGACCGGATTGGTCTCAAAAGTCGAGGCTGTAGAGGTCGCCGGGGTTGAGTTATTTTGCAAATGACATCCTCCAACTATTTTTCGTCTACAAATCCACTAACGATATTAAGTTTTTTGCAAAAAATACAAAAAACTCGAAAACATATACTCCTGCAAAAGTGTGTACGAGGGTTTCAAATGAAAAAGTCGCTTATGAGAGAATGACAAATTACAAAATATATATAATATAAAGAGAAAACTGTTATTTTTAGTAAGTAATTGAAATCGCATGATTAATTTCTGTTAAAAATAATGAATTCATGAACAAAAAAAAGTGGTTGGATGTCAACTGCAAAAAGAAAACCAAACTCACTAACAAGTAACAATACTTACAAAACGACCCCAGATTTTGTAATCATCTCAAGATTTATATTGTAATTAAATTAAAAACGTATTAGAGCCGGGAAGGGTAATATGGTAATTATGCTCAATAGGCTGCGAGTATAAATAAGGGGTAACCACATTTCCTAATTTCATTTGAGCTTTCATTCTGATTTCCTAACCACGTTTGACCTTTTGTGGCAATTCCAAACTATGAAAAGGTGGTTTTTTTTGCAAAAACTATCATTTTTCGTTAAAAGTAACGTTTCCGTTAGTTTTTTGACCACGTGTCAGT
>JAYMSV010000514.1:0-16620 GCA_036897745.1 Erodium moschatum | reverse complement strand
AGGTACCCTGAAAGCCTCAACCCCACCAAAAAAAGACCCAACCCTCGGTAGCCACAGCATTGGCCACACCCTAAAAGTTCAATCAAGTGACCCAAAATATCTTCTTTTTCTTCTACCAGCCCCCCTAGTGGTCCTCCAATGCCAACCATAAACCATAGTCACAATAAGACAACTTTGTCCTCCCCCTTCCTCACCCATCGATCCCACACCGATGTGCCAAACGAAGGTGCGTCCAACGATCATGACAACTTTGCCCTCCCACTTCCTCACCCGTCGATCCCACGCCGACGTGCCAAACGAAGGTGTGCCAAACGATCAAGACAACTTTGTCCTCCCCTTCCTCACATGTCGATCCTACACCGAAGGTGCACCAAATGATCATGTGAGTGCTCATATCATTGATCTAACGATAAAGATTCAATCCCATTAAAGAAAGACTGGATATGCATTTTGATAAAATTGTTATTGAAACAAATAAAATCAGTATATTCAACTCAAAGGTTATGTTAAAAGCACAGTTACATGGGTTTTGATTTGTTTGTCTTGTCTACCAAGACAAACAAGATCAATCTCTTGTCTTTAGGAGGGGTTTGGTCCACTTGTGACTTTCCCTTTCATCATTTAATACATGCACCATTTTCTCAACAACTACATTAAATCATGCACATGATTAGGCCATGCTTTCAGGGAAGAAGGTTGAGAAATGAAAAGTTCCAACAAGGTCCAATTATACACACAACAAAGACTTTCATTAGATTATTGAATAAGTAACATAATAATCTCCTTTAATATAATCTGTAAACAGATCCTACCCGACTCGAATGTTGATTAATCTTATAATCTAATGATATGATCGTTTTATGCACGTTACACGAATCCACTTAAGAAGACCAAAGGAAAGGCAAGTCATTAGCAATTAGCTTGGTTTTGGGGTCACTTAGTGATGAAAGCTCCAACTCATCTCCACATAACAAGCAATATGCCATGCGAAGCTTAATTTCTAAACCCACCACCCAACCAACCAAACATTCTAAAAAATTCACCTCTAATTAAATCCAAATTTAAATACTTTATTGTTTAGCCATCAATGTCCAAATATGTTGTTGAATTCGATTTTATCAATAATTTTATAGTCACGTTACGTTGGTTAGTTCGACCGATTTTTATTTACATCAAAACGAGAAACAATACCAGAAAATTTTAATTCAAATGAAAATGAATTTGACCATTTAAGAGAAATCTCTAGTTCAAGCCCTTAAAAACATGCACACACAACTAATTATTCTAGAGAAAGGTTGGACCAGTTCCAACAAAATCAAATTGAGATTTAATCAGTCTAAAAAAATCGTCCAACAAAAAGAAAAAAGGAAATAAGCAAATGTCATAGTTTCAACATAAAATCAACAGTCATAACAAAACACAATTCAAAAGACCAGCTCAGTTATGACTGGGTGTGAAAATGTCAACAAGTAGAATCCACACATATTCAGTGTTACATAAGTAAATAATCCTTAATTCTGAACACAAAATTCGTAGTGAAATAATCTGTAACTTTGTCCAAATACTATTGATCCCAACATCAGGTCAGTGAAAAAAAGGCATGCATAACCTACCCTATCTCCCAGCTTTTTCCCTAGACTTCAAAGCAAAAGGGTACATTGTTTTTAATGTAAAAGCACATACATGTTGTAGACTGATCTTAAACGTCTTATAAATGAGCATCAGACATATTGTACATTAATAAAAGAAATTGGCATACAGATAAACATGTTATAGACAAAAAGTAACCACGTGCATTAACAGCATACTCGATTCGATCTTTCACTGGACAGGGTTAAGTTAATTATATAGGGTTTCCAGTAGTTTAATAACATTCCAATACAATCTTAACTCCTAATCAGTACAACAATTATTCATTGCCACCAAAGAAATACGAAAAAACAGAAATTTTACCCAACAAATGCAGCTTTCAGACAGATTTGCTTGCTTTGAACTGAAACACTGAAACGGCAAAGCTCGACAAAGCCATAGCTGTTGCCTATCAAAGTTCACACAACACAACAGCTCCATCACCTGAACCAGTAAAGGAAAATGGTTAGGGCAAGGACTACGCAGCACGATATAATGACCGACACCAACTGTGTCATTAAGATCATTGCATATAAGCTTTCAGATATATTAGGAAGCATCATTGCAACACCAATTGACTCATTGAGCAAAAGAATCTATGAAAATGAAACATGAGCACGTACCGGAGGTCACACGACCAATCCTTAGATCCGGGCCACAGTTGATATAATTTAAGTATGGCAAGCTCAATTTCTCCTCTGTTGGGACATTTACTTCTGCCCCTCTACTGCCCAGAAGTTAGTATTCTCATGCAAAGAGTGTAACCTGCAAAAGATGTCAGTACACTAAACTATTTTCAGGGACTGGACATGTTTGAGTCCGTTTCATGCCCTCCTATTTTCTTGCAAAGATGCTTTAGAGATTACGATCCACAACAATGGGTACCTAAACATTAAGGAAGGGCATGCTGTAGGAGACCTACTAACCTGAGAGCTTGGGGTCCATGTACATCCCAGCCCAACCCATGGTCCAGGTCTACCCCTTATAAGTATGTAAGTATACCATAGGCAAATGACTCGACGCTTTCAAAGCGATTTCTCGTTTGTGAACGATACAATCCCAAGCCATTTTTCATAATTAAACTCAACGACAAAGGGGGACTATCTACTACAAACCCCTAATATAATACAAACTCATCTGGTCTATTTTAGATCAAGCAAATCGAATGACCATGTTTTTTTTGTGGGTGGTGTGCTATGTATACTTTAATGTAACAGATTTACAGCTTACTTACATATATCGCCACACTCGGGATAAATCCTTTTGTTACAAGCTAGGAACTCATCTCGGCCTATGAATCAGTGGATCCGACGGCCCATGATTTTTAAGGGGGGTTTTGATTACAAAAATAAATTCAAAGTTATGCATTATTACAATTCAAGTATACCATATGCAAATGTCTCAACGCTTTCAAAGCGATTTCTCGTTTGTGACCGATACAATCCCAAGCCAGTGGTCATAATTCAACCCAACGACAATGGGGGACTATCTACCACAATCCCCTAATATAATACAAACTCAACTGGGCCATTTAGATCAAGCAGATCGAATGACCCGTGTTTTTTTAGGGGGGGAGGGGGGTGCTATGTATACTTTAATGTAACAGATTTACTGCTTATCTTGTACATAGGGGCACACTCGGGGTACAAACTATCCTTTTGTTAAAAACTAAGAACTCATCTCGGGCTTTAAATTAGTTGATCCAACATTACCTCACGCTAATGTTGTTTCTATAGAGAGGTAATGGATAAATTAGGCTCAATAAGACTGAAACTTGAAACCGTTGGTTGAAGAACCAAGTCTTCCCATACTGAGCAATAAATCAAAACAACTAGCTAGAAGCAAGTCATGGCACTCATGGAATGCAGATTGTGCCCAAGCTGATATGACGTTGAACCATGATACAAGACAACCCTTTAGTCAATGATCAAGCAGTACCATTTTGCATCAACAAGAATATATGGAAATCTAAACAAATGTATGTAGTTGCCATTATATAGCCAATTTACCAAATACCATCAGAAAAAAAGCATAATAGATACAACCGACACTAAAAGTAAAAACACAGAACAGGAGCAAAATCATATGCGTTAAGATACATAATTTAACTAATATCATCAGAAGAGATTGATAAATGAAACCAATGCCAATTCTAATTCCACAACATATGGAAACTGAGTTTGCAACTTTATATTGAACTATAATCCCATACTAAGCAAAACAGAGATTACATCATCAAACAAAGAGAAAATAAGTCCACCGTAGTAAAGTGTACCTTACTACATCACATCTAAACAGTCATGGGCATTCAAAGAAGTTTGTTGCTCAATTGAAACAATGACCAACTAAAGAAGAACAATAATAACCAGCAACATACATGGCAATCAGGCATCTGCACCATCCGAGGCTTTCCCAGCAAATGGATCATGATTAGGACCCACATCCTGCCCAATGTGACGCTGAACCAACCTCTGCAAATCAGCCATAACCTTGTGTTCACGCTTGGCCTTCTCTTCATAGTTGAACATTGCCAAAGCCCTCTTATCCTCAGCACTGTAAACCTGGTTTTCTTTCCTAATACGAATAGCATTCATCCTCTGATGTCTACTACCACTCATCACATACCCAAGATTCTCGAACTTCTGAATCTCATCGGCAGAAAGACCCACTTCTCCTCTACGTGGAATACGCTTCCCTTGCTGAACATACTGAGCAATGGCATCACCTTCACCAGGCCTGAGAGCTCCACCATAGCTAATGTGACCTTCAGCCTTGGGCAATGGCATAGGGCCAACCACTGGTTCATCATCCAATGCAGGCTTCTTCTGGCCTTCAATCATTTCCTTGAACTTGAGAGCTTCTGCATTCATTTCAGCAATCATGGCCTCATCAGTCATTGCTTTACCTTTGATATCAGCTTCAGAATCCACACCCTCTTCATCTACAGCTAAACCTTCACTCTCTGATTCAGACGTGCTCTTCTTCTTACCCTTACTGGAAGCTAGCTTCTTCTTCTTTAACCCTACATGATCACTACCCAAGGACCCACCAGCATCAGAGTCCTCACTTCCACTCCTTTGGCTCTCAGTATCATCAGAATCACTCTTCCTCCTACTCTTCTTCTTCTTGCTGCTTCTCTTACTGCTCTTCCTCCGTCTACTGTGCCTTTTGCTTGATCTCCTCCTCTTTTTTCTATCTTCTTCATCCTCAGATTCGCTCTCACTATCACTCTCATCAGATTCACTATCACTGTAGGAAGATTTCCTTCTTCTCCGCTTGGAACTGGAGCTCTTCTTCCTCCTCCTCCTCCTCCTCCTAGATCGTGAACCATCTGACTCAGATTCAGACTCACTCCCTGACTCGCTGCTCCCGGATCCTCCAGAATGAGACCCAGCTTTGATTTCACCACCAATCTCCTTCGACTTCTCTTTCTCGTTATCTCCATCGTCATCGCCATTCCTATCCACAATCTCCTCCTCTTTTTCCTCGTCCTCCTCACTGTCGTGCCTCGGCGGACTCGGAGTCACGTTCCATATGCAAAACTTCGCAGATCTCCTCATCTTCTGCCTCTTCAACCTCCTGTACTCTTCATAGCTCAATCCCTTCAGCTCCTCGTCCGATTCCGACAAACTTCCTTGCTTACTATCACGATCCAGGAACGCCTGGTTCCTGCCGAATTTCTTCGGCAACCCGTTCTGCGACCCATTCGGCCTAGGGCTTGCGTAATCAAGTCGATCGGACCGGCTGCGTTCATCTTCGCCACGGCGGCGGTTGTAGCCTTCGTATGAGGGGCTCCGGCGAGTCTCCTGTTCGTATCGGCCGTAGGATGGGCTGCGCCGGGGACGCTTATAGACAGGGCTAGGACTCCGCCGGCGCCGATCGGAAACAGGGCTAGGGCTCCGGGGGCGACGGTTGTACACAGGGCTGGGACTCCTGCGGCGGCGACGAAGATCAGGAGAAGGAGATCGGCCGTTTCCGCGGTCGAAACGGCGCCGTTTTTCGGGAATTTCTACGGTAGACGCTGGTCTGCCCATCGAGATCGGAAGAAGAAGACGATGGGGGGGGAAAAATTCAAAAGGGATTCACACAAGGATCGGATAAGAGCCTCTCCGGAACGACAAGCCGTTTTCGGGTCCAGTGTGTCGTTTTGGGTTTTAGCCTTTTAGGTCACTACACACTTTAACGAGGCCGAGACTCGGTTTAGGCTCAAACTGTAAGAGGCCCATTTTAGTACGGCCCAAGACCTAGCTCGTTCCATCTGCTACGATGAACAACAAATTGCGCAGTATTTAACTCTTAGAAACCCTAATTCTCGCTTTCTCCACTCTCTCACGAACACGAGCCATACAGTGGACACGCCGCCGAGAACGAGAGATCGGAGTAAGCTCTCCTCCCTGCAACTTCGATTTTCTATCCAGTACTATTGATTTCTTCTCCGATTCACGGTCTGTGTTTTTATTTCCGGTATGTTAATTCGAAGCGCAGGTAATTTGAAGAACGATGGCGGAAAAGGCAGTGACAATTCGAACCAGGAAGTTCATGACGAACCGTCTTCTCTCGAGGAAGCAATTCGTGAGTTCGATTTTTTTTTCGTTTACGCTCTTCATTTTGATGTAATTTTGTGTTTGGATCTTAGGTAATCGAATTGAAAATGGTAGAAAATGTGTGGATGCTTTTTTAAGCAAAACTAGTAGTTACTTTAATGCGCATTACTATAACCAATGAAGAAGTTGGCTGAGCATTGCAGTTTGATTTGCGTAGGTTATTGATGTTCTGCATCCTGGAAGAGCAAATGTTTCCAAGGTTTGTTAAATGGTCTTTTGTTTGTGCTATTGTGAATCACTATTTTGTCTTGGCTAGTGCTTAATCTACTGGTTGATTGTTACGCAGGCTGAATTGAAGGAGAAACTTGCTAGGATGTATGAGGTCAAAGATCCGAATTCAATCTTTGTGTTCAAGTTCAGAACCCATTTCGGAGGTGGAAAGTCCACCGGATTTGGGTTGATTTATGATTCCGTTGAGAATGCAAAGAAGTACGAGCCCAAGTATAGGCTTGTCAGGGTGAGTTCTCTTTTCAACCCACTATGCACTACTGGAATCAATTTTTATTATTTATGTTTTCTTGATTAAGTTATCCGGCAAAGCCATTACCTCCATTTTATAGAGTTCATGTTTAGTATTTGAGTTGAGTCTGCATTGCATTCCAGCCTCTTGGGACTTGTAATTAAATGCTTTATGTTTGAGAATTTTGAAATGCATGTCAATTTTTGTAATCATCTACTGCATTGCATTCCAATATAGCATACTGTCACTTCATTCCGTCTATTGTACTCGTTTTATTACACGTGTTATGCATCGTGGCTTTGAACTGAATCCCACCTAGTGGACTAGTTTTACATGACCAAAATTGCATATAAATGATATCATTCATGTGTAGAGTTGAAGATACATGCTCTCTCATTGTTCATGTTTGAGGAAGGTGTTGACTTTGTTGGGGCATTGTTGTGGGATAAATATCTGTATCTCTATTAACCATGACATTGTTCTCTATTGTATAGATGGTGTACTTTTTATTTAATCACTGTATTATATAACTTGAGCAGAACGGTTTGGACACCAAGGTGGAGAAGTCAAGGAAGCAACTTAAGGAGAGGAAGAACAGGGCGAAGAAGATTCGTGGAGTAAAGAAGGTAATAAAATTGATTGATATGTGGTCTTTTAAACATTTTTTGTGCCAATCATTCAATTCAACAACTTGATGTATGACTATCAATGTTTCCACAGACCAAAGCTGGAGATGCTGCAAAGGCTGGAAAGAAGAAGTGATTCTTGCAACATCAAACCTTCTAGTGATTCATATCTCTGTTTTTCTCTTGTTAGTGCAACCTATTATCGTCATCATGATAGTTCAATTTTGATTTGAGGTTATGGTGATGATTTTCAGTAAAGGCTAGTTGTAAGACTACTTGATATTATCAAGTAGTGAGAACAAATTATTATCATTCGACTTCTTGATATGAAAATGATGTGTCCACATGTTTATTAATTTGCAATGCTTTTGAGATCTTTCAATATTGGGTGTACACCAGTTTGTTGATTAAACCATTGTCTAAATTTATCACTCTTTTATATACTTGTGATTATATTTTGTTGATAGAGGTTGTATTGTGTATTTAAGAATTTACTAAATTTTCTGATTTTTTTATGTTGCTGTTAGTTTAGTTTCAAAATATTGTTTTTACCATTTTTTTAAAAAGAAAACTCTATTAATGACAGTTTCTCAAACGTTTGAATTACTGTGAAGTCAGAGCCACAATTATTAACAACAATCAAATTGTGACAATTGAAAACTAGTTTCTTATGTTCTATATAATTCATTTTGTTCTAAAACAGTAAAACTAATTCTCGTAATAATTGAAAATCTTATGACAATGGTAATATTAAAAACAAGTTCATTTTGTTTGTTATTGATGCTCACATTATTAAAGGTCGAAATAGTTTGTTTTGTTCTAAAACTCAATCTCTTAGTATTTGAAAACCTTCAATAATTATAGTTTTTTAAGCATTTCTCCTCTCTAAAATCAGTTCCGTTTTAGCTGCTTCCACGTGGCATCCATGAAATCTGGCGCGGAATCAACAAAAACGTGCGTGGCAATATCAGGTCTCTATAATTTACGCCTTCCGTATCACTTTCATCTTCCCTCTCGCGCCTAGGGTTTTCGGAGTCTCGCCGTCACCGAGGAATAGCTTCGCTGCTCTAGATCTCGAACCCTAGCTATGGTGAGTACAACCTAACATTTCTCTCCATTTTTCATCCTGCATGTATTGCAACAAGCATTTTGTTTGATATTTCTTATATGGTTACAGTCTCTTGTAGCAAATGAAGATTTTCAGCACATTCTTCGTGTTCTGAACACGAACGTCGATGGGAAGCAGAACATTATGTTTGCTCTGACCTCCATCAAGGGTATTGGTCGCCGTTTGGCCAACATTGTCTGCAAGAAAGCCGATGTCGACATGAGAAAGAGGTTCGTTCGTCTTCTGAATTTTGATTTCATGTTTGGATGGTGAGAAAATGCGAGTTGGTTGGTGTAAGTACTGCATTCATTGGTTTATATTAAATTTGAATCCATGTTTGGATTGTAAGATAATGTGAATTGGTTATGTTGAATTCCGTATTCATTGGTTAAGTGTGAATCATGTTTAGATGGTAGAAAATGTGAACAGATTAGTTTGAGTTCTGTATTCATTTGTGGAAATGAATTGATATTAAACTCTTAACCGATGTATATTTTAGATGTGAATAGTGTAGTCAATTGCTTCAACTTGTGTTTATATTGTTTTGCATTTGTCAACAAACATTTGTTAGTAGCATGAAGGGGAGACACATGTTTTATGCATTTGATTGAACCGTTAATTTTGCGGACCAAAAATGAATATTTAGTTCTATTTGATGGGCCAAATCATTTAACCATATTTACTGCACCGTTTAGGTTCATTAACATTGTTATTTAACGGGATTCAAAGTTTTCAACCTACTTTACCACTATGAGTTAGTTTTGTTGTTTGGTTTTACAGACATGATCATCTTATATAGCTTGTGTTTGTATGCACTGTATCCTTTGTAGGGCTGGTGAGCTAACTGCTGCAGAGCTAGAGAACCTCATGGTCATCGTTGCCAATCCTCGTCAATTCAAGATCCCTGACTGGTTTTTGAACAGAAAGAAGGATTACAAGGATGGAAGATACTCTCAAGTCGTGTCCAATGCATTGGATATGAAATTAAGGGATGACCTCGAAAGACTGAAGAAGATCAGGTTCTCCTCATCCTTGTTCCTAACATTTTCACTTGCAACTTCAATAACTCTTTATATGCATCATAGTTTGTGTGATCCCAATGCTCAATATTTTCACTTGTGACTCTAATAAGTAATAGCCCATTACATGCTTCATGGTTTCAGTGATCCAATGCTCAATATTTTCACTTCCAACCTTAATAACCCATGACATTCTCCATGATTTATGTGATCCAATGCTCAATGTTTTCAATTTTGACTTCAATAAGTCACGATATGCTTCATAGTTTTTGTCATCCAACGCACAATATTTGGGCTTGCAACTTCGATAACCCATGAATGATATGCTTCATAGTTTATGCGATCCAATGTTCAATATTTTCATTTGCCCTTCAGTAACCCATGATGTGCTTCACAGCTTCTGTGATCCAATACTTGATATTTTCACTTGCGACTTCAATAACCCACAATATGCTTCGTAATTTCAAATTTGTATGTTCCAACACTCATTTATCGACTTTTCTTGTTTTGTAACAGAAACCATCGTGGACTTCGTCACTACTGGGGTCTCCGAGTGCGAGGACAGCACACCAAGACCACTGGTCGACGTGGAAAGACTGTTGGTGTCTCTAAGAAGCGATGATCTGTCGTCTTTCTCAGGTGGTTTTTTCAATGGATATGCTGAATTTTTGTTTCATGTTGGAGCACTTCCTGGATCTCTATGGTTTATAGATTATTTAGTGGTTCTTTTTGCATTCTGGTGATTTTGTATTTCTTGTTGGATTTTGCTATAAATATTCCTTAAATCTATAATAGATTCATATTCTAATATTTAGTTGTAAAAAATTCATATTCCAAATCTCATATACATCCGAACTAAATAAGCATGTTTGAGCTTAGCTTGCAATACAAGCATGTTTGAGTTTGAATTGTAGAGTTCACCTGAATTTGAGCTTAGCTTGCAGTACAATGTCAACGCTCCGATGTTAAGAATAAGAAACCTCGAACATACTCTAATTTATAATGACAGGGCGAGTTCTTAAATCGAGTGTTTATATAAACATATCTGTAACCCGGCCATATATCAATATAGTTTGTTAGAGCATCTCAAATGGTAAACAACTAGCTAGTTGCAGGGAGGTGTTGTAGGAGTATATTTTCAGTTTATCTCTCTTCCAAACAATTAGATCCAACCACTGGCTATGCAATTGTAACTACTTGCTAATTGTATTTTTTTATATGATTTTAGAACAATTTCAAATTAAACTAGTTATTTTATTCATATCAAATAAAAACTACATACGATAATTAAACAAACGACGCTAAAACAAACACTAGGACCATTCAACTAATTTTTAAATGCGTTAATGTATAGACGTCTCTTCGACTAATCTGTGGTCCATAGGTTGTGGTCCTTCTCGTAGTCGAACACGGTCGCAACATAGATGTCCTCCTCAGTTAGTCATGTCGTCAAAACATCCTTCATTTGTTTTTGCAACGAAATTGGGAGAAAAATTGTAGAAGAGATGTTGGAAAAATAGGGAGAAAAAGAGAAGAGTTGTAGAAGAGAATATGTGTGATTTTTGTGTATGGGTCAAAGTGTTTTTATAGAAAAGTTTAGGTTTTTTTAAAACATGTCGCATCGCCGTTGCAGGCGTTGCGACGATACTGAAACAATGAGCTTTAGACTGCCGTTGAAGATGCTCTAAGAGAATATATTAGGCAAGACTTTAATGGATAATGTGATAGTCGTGTCACTTTGTTGAGGTCGATTCAGAATCTTTTATCTTTCATAACTGAAGTACACATGCTCGTCAAATAAGAAGGTGTTTGTTATTATGTTCTGTTTCGTTAATCCATTTTCGTCAAATAAGATTTTAAATTGATTACAGAAAATATCACATAAAAAAATCTAACATAGAAGACCGTCACGATTGGCCAACTTTGGAATCGTGACCACCAACTTGCCGCCTCTACACACGGCGCTGGGCAGCTCCGGCCGTGTCGCCGGCGGGAGCCGAAACCTCCAGAGGTTGAGATCGAGGTCATCCATCAAGAAATCATGATCACGGCCCCTATTAACTTTTTCTCCGGTGATCACGGTCTTCGTTACTCCGGGATGTATCTCGACGGTCCGAGCTCGAACGCCGTCGGAAACCCCGCCGGCGAAGAAGCGGAGGAAGTCCGCTGTCTCTTCCACGGATACGTCGGCGTCGGAGCGGCGAGGAAGCTCGAGAACCTTCGAGAACACGTGAGGGAGCCTCCGGAGGATCTTTGGGTGCAACGAAACGGCGCCGTAGCTGGGGGCCATGTTGTTCCGTTTCAGCAGCTTCATGTACGAATGAGTAGCTCAACAGCTTGTTTGGTTGGAAGGAAAATGGGCGAGAAACCGAGGGACAATATCACCGAGAGGACTAGGAAAATGCCTTTCAACTCTACGAGCTTTATAATTGGACAAGGAGATGTATGTATATATAAGGGGATTGAGAACAAGCCTAAATATTCCTCACGAAAATGAATTAAACACGTGTCATATAATATTGTAATTGGGTGGACTAAATTGTGTTATGGGCATGGACCATAACTATTCCCTTATAGTGGCCAATATTCTCCTCATAAAGTGGTTTTGTATTTTATACGGATAAGTAAAATGTACATTTATATTCGATTCGACTGTTAATATATAATTTTTATAATGTTCGATAAAATATTCATATCACTATTAATTATGATATAACAGTTCAAGATTACATAAATCAATTTGTTAGTACTACGATATTTGATTAATGAAAAATCAAAAGATTTTCAGTGAATTTATGTTTCAGGGAAAGAAATGGCGATCAGAATGAAAAAATATCATTGTTTTCTCGGTTGTATTTTTGGATGGAATACGACCAAAAAATCCAATAATTGTTTGACTAATAATTTGCATCTAAATTTGAGTTAAATCCATATTTTCTATAAGTCCATTTCTTTTCATTCCGATCCGTTTTTTTAAGTTGAATTAACCTTTTGAATGAAATTCAATCTTACTTATTTCATTAGTTACAGCTTATTTATATTATGTGGTATATATGTGTGATATTTTGTATACAATATTTTTGTAAAATTGAGTTTTTATATATGATTTTCGACCGGTGTAATTTAGGCAGTAATCCAGACCAAAAACAATCAAATCAACCATTATTCACCCTTATTGCTTTGGACAGTGACAAACACAAAGGTGTAAACTATTCGGTATGTTGGGCCCAGCGTCACTTTTAATTTCACAACATATATCAAACTGTCCTCATTTCAGAATCTCGGCCCTACAAAGCCCAATTAGGTGTATCGCAAGGTCCTAGCCCACAAATACTAACGGTCTTCATGGGTTCATAATTGTCCCGTTTAACTTTATGCCGGATCTCAACTTCTCCGTAGGCTTAAAGAGTTGGGCCTCCCAAAGGACCGAATTCAGTTGTTCTTTGATTGGATCGGGCCAAAAATATCTGACCTAATTGCACCACCGCATGACTGGCTATTACCGGTCAGCGATGCTTAGGTGCCTCGATACACTGACACGTGCGCGTGCAACAAGTCAAGTATGGTTAAGTGATTAACGGCAAGCGTCGGTTAAACAGACTTACCGGCTACGCGCCAACACCAAGAGTCCAACCAAACCAAGTAAAATAACTTCATTATGTCTGTACGTACTTGCAATTACTTTTCTGCCATGCTGAACATCTTTTTTTTAATATTGTTTAAATTAAGGATGATAATACAAATAAAATACTCGAATATATTTATTTTTTTAGTTTTTACTACTATTGTTTCTAATTATTTAAAAAAAATACCACATTTTATTTATCAACGAAAGATAAATATACATCTGATGAAAGCGCACGTGAAAACAAGAACAAACATATTCAAACGATGCACAACAAAGACACCAATAATGCAACAAAGTGTATATCTAAAGTGCAATAAATGCACACCTACCCGATCGAATTCAAAACCTTTCATATAAGAGATTGAGTCATGACCACTATCGAATATATTTACTTTTTCGTTTATACTACTATTAAATTTAATTTAACTATCCATCAAAATTGCATGTGCTATGTGGGGATAAGAGTCACAATAAATTCAATCATTTAGGCAGTGCTATTATTACTCATCCCTAAACATTAAAATAATCAGTAAATCTCCATAAAAAAAAGTCACAAAATCTTAATGATGACTACAAAAATAATTCTTAAAAAGCCTCTTTAGATAATATGGCATTTTATTTTGTTGGAAAGACACTCAAAGGGTAAAATCGTCTATATAAAATTATCTGCAAATGTTCCCCAAAAGCAAGGTCCCATTTCCCCAGAAAACTGAGTAGAGAGCATTAAAAGCAGTCACAAGGTACGCGCAGTGAGGTGTTCTGTGCCTCTCCATCTGTTTGGTGATGAACAGTTCGTGATATTTTCGTAGTGTTTGAATCCTCTGTGGTTCTGCTGTGAAGTCACTTCTTTGTCAGATCCGTTGAATCTGATTTTTTTTCTGGCTCCTGATTACGATACAATTCATTTCACCATTTTGATCCCCAGAAATTTTACATCCGCAGAGGAATCACTCTCAGGCATCTACGTCTTCTGGTTTCTCCAGGTAAATCTTACTCACTCATGATTTTCCTGGAAAAATTCGTGGCATGTGGAAATGAAAATGAAATCTATTTTACAGATCTATGGAGTTCATGTTTGGGTTTAATCTCTGTTTTGCGATATATGAGGATGTTTTTGCTTATCTGCTTTATGAGTTTTTGGTATTTTGTTACATTGATTTCTGGGTTATTGACTCAATTTGTTGGATTGTTAGCTTTGAATCTGTCAATTTTTTTGGCTTGTACTGATTTTTGTGTTGGAATCTAAGTTGTTGTTTTTTAGCATATAGAGCATCTGGGTAGCTTGTTGAGCTTGTTCCTTTGTGTTGCATGCTTGTTCAGGGTCTGTTGTGAAGAAGATCTGAAGTTCTGGTGTTTTCTCGTGAGGTTTCAAGCTTAAAGCTTTGATTGTATTGTGGATTTGGGTTAGCTCTTAGTCTGAGTTCTAGCAGTGAAGCTTTACTGTGTTAATTGGAAGAGTTGATTTCAGATTGCTCAGTGATTTTGTACCATGGAGACTCTTGTTGTTGTAGCTCAAAATAGGACTCAGTACAATGGTGGTAAGACCAAGCACCATGGAACTGGTAGGCTTGTGTCTTCGCCTTCTCGATGTTTCAAAGGAATCAACTGTAGAAGTTTTCAATCTGATATGGGTTTGCTCCCAACCCCATTTAGGGATTTCTCCACTCCTGTAACCAAACGGGGTTCTTCTTCTTCATCGTCATCTTCATCTGCATCTGTATCCCCCCAAACCCTATCTCCTACTGATAGTTCAAACTCAAAAACCACTTCCAAAAGTGTTCCTATTCCAATCAACAGATTGAGATCTTTCAGTGAGGAAACTTTTGCTTACTCCGAGCTCTGGGCTGGACCTGCATACTCAAACTCTCCTCCACCGAGTTCTCTACCCATACCCAAGTTCTCAATGAGGCCCAAGCGAACTGTTTCTCTCGAGTTACCTCCCCATGACCGGGATATCAAATTTCACCCAATTGCTAAGTCTGCACCAACATCCCCGACCAATAGGGAGCATAACCCCTTTTCAAGAGAAATGTTTCAGAATGCTGACTTTGCGACTCAAACACTGCGTCGCATCCTCAATCTTGACATTGCTGATGAATGAAGCGAGGAGCATTTGGCTCCTGTAAATAAGTCTACCGCGCTAAGTGGGTTAGTGGTAGATTGTGTATATAGTGAATAATTTGGCTGAGTAGTGGTAGTAGGTGTTCTTGACTTCCTGTAGTGGTGCTGGTGATGGTGGTGCAAAAGACAGTGATGGCTATGGTGGGTTTGTCTTCTCCGGACGTGGATTGGGCATGAGACCAACATAGCGTTTTGGTTCACTATTGCAAGTTGTGTTGAGAATTCTTCATACTCTTCCCTTGGAACTGTCTATCTTGTTTCCTTCTTCGAATAGGTTTTGGTCTATAGTTTTTCCCATGGATTTGTCTATCTTCTTCCATTCTTCAAATTGGTCTTGGTCTGTAGTTTCAGATGCTTGGTATATACAGAATGTAGGATCTCAAACTTTCAATCCGATTGACCTTGTAGGGTCGATTTCAGACTTTTACTTCTCTTTTCTTACCTAGTCTTCTTCAATCCGATATATTTTCCTACTTCCTTCTTCTTACCCTTTAATCCATAGCGCCCGAATTGGCTCTGCTCAACCCATCTTTTCATTACAACTTGTAGTTAAAGCTGAAACCTTTTCTATACCCATTAGAGGTTTCTTTCCTCTTCACCACATTTCTGGTTTTTTTTAGAAAGAAATGTGGGAGGAGGAAGCTCAAGTTGGCTTGTTTCTTCTGTCAATGCATCTGTATCGGTTCATTGTCAATCCACCTAGTTTTCTAGTGAAGATCCATGTGAATCCTCTTCATTGTAACACTGCTTTGCTCTTGTCTTTATACAAAGCATATCTCTGTTGAAGTTTAACCCGACCAAGCCATACACTGATACACCAGGTACTTTTTTGCTCTTTTTTTTTTTTGCAATGGTTATTCAAAGATGTAGTTGGTCGTTTTTGATATTTTACTTAATGTGTGTGAAACAGGGAAGCAGCAGGAGAGGAACTCTAGAACCTTGTTTCAAGTAGGAGTTAACTTTGGAAGTTTCTAGTGGTGGCATGCAATGCCTGTCTTGTTTCACTCATTTCTTTAAGGAAATGCACAATGTCTCTTGTCTTGGTATTAGGAGTGACCAAGCTATTCACAAAGGTAACCTTTTGTTCATGTTCTTTCAAATTTCATTCAAGGGGTAATTGCAAAAAAGTACCCTGAGGTATTCACAATTTGCAAGTTGTGGCCTTTTTTATCATTGTAAAAAAATGTCTTCAACTTGTCTCTTTGTTGCACTTGGTGTAATTTTGTTTCAAAATGACGATTTTACCATTAAAATTTTAAATATAAAAAATAATAAGGAAAAAGCTAGAAATCCAGAATCTTCACCTCTATTAATTTTCTTTTTCTTCGAACGTACAAAGAGGAAGAGAATTAAAAGAGATGACAATACTGGATATTGTTAGTTTTTTCCTTATTATTTTTTAAAGGGTAAAATCATCATTTTGAA
>JAYMSV010000513.1:0-16635 GCA_036897745.1 Erodium moschatum | reverse complement strand
ACGGTGACCAGGCTTGAAAGGACACGAGCACGCGTGGGGGAGGGGCTCGAGGACTAAGCAAACTTGTATTTGTCTTAGTTTAATACACAATGTTAACTTTCCATTTCTTTTTCCATCCAAGATACTTAAAAAGTCCATAATACTCTACGCTATCAGTCAAATTTTCATAAACATGTCATTGAAAAACAGTCCATTACACCCATGTTTATAAGTTACAAATGATCAACACCTAATCTCTAATGGCTTCGAAATTGTGTCTATTCTACTGTTGAAACGGGATGAAGAGGCTTTAAGTGCGTCGCGGACAACGTCAAATTTGTGTGTCTAACAACGGGCATCGAGGAAGTTGTCGACTTTGACAAAATTTGCATTTGACATGATTCTGAAGCGTGGATTTTTAACCAGCCTAACAGAGTCAACCACGTGACACTGGAAAAAATAAATAAATTCATATGACATAATATGTTTTTTTATAAATACCTTCTTCGTAATCTCTTCAGCTCATATCAATTTCTTCCTTGTTCTCTCTTGTAAAGTCGATTCTTTCTCGCAAAATCAATTATTCTATGACATATCCCAATGAAGATTATGCATGTCCATTGAGTGGGAACACGTGTCTGACTCCCGAGATGGTGAGGATTGTTACATGTCATCCCCGATGCATTCATTTATCTCTGTGTTGAGCCTTACTAAGCCTCCCAACATACGAGTAGGGTTGTTATCGATGTCTTCTTTGACTCATCGAAGATCTTTGAGCAGCGAGCCCAAATGGAAGGTAAGATGGACGGAGGCGAGGGAGTGCTCACTAATTTGAATATGATTGAACCATTCCGAGGATCTGGTTAACGACAATGACCAGATGAGTGACTTTCTGGAAGAACATCGTCGCATAGGTAAGGTGTATGAGATAATCAACAGACGAGACCGAAACGAAAAAAAGTATAAGGATCACTGGAACATTGTTAACAAGAAGGTGAAGAATTTATAGGGTTTTTTTTTCTAAGTGCAAGCACCTTTACAAAAGGGGTCGATCAAACGATCAACTCATGACTGATGCGAAGAACGAGTACAAGCGACAATATGACCACAAATTCGTTTGGAAACACTGGTGGAAAATCGTGAAGGAGAAACCTTGTTGGAAAGTAAGATTCGAGCACTAGTTCGGCGCGTCTAGGTTGTTAGTGGCACTAATGTTTAAGGACCCCGAGGACCCCAATATATAATACCGATCTGATCCCTGAAGGTGGACGACAACGTCCTAAAGGCCAAAAGGAGACAAAGACGATAAGAGCAACGAATGGGAAGGCTCTTGCTAGTGTGCAAGTTGATGGGAGCTTGACAGAGGTTCTGAAGAAAAAAAACCCAGAAGATATAGACTAATGTTAGAGGCCGTCACACCTATAATGACTTTGTCATAGGTTAAAACCTTTGAAATCCTATTGCGAGACCTTCCCAACAAATTAAACCAATAGATTTTTTTTTTCAATTTTCACAAATTTTGTATTTTAATTTCCGTTCTCAATGAATGTAGTTATAATGTAGTTTAATTATCCATTTTCAATTAATTAAATTTAACGCTTGTATGTCAACTTTCATTTATGTTTTGACGTTTGAATTAGGAAAATTTTCAGCTCGCTACCCTGAAATAATTATATTTTCAAATAATTACTCTAAAAAATTTCTTTTTATTTTCCGTTACCCTGGAAAAGTTTTATTTTCAATTTATTCATTTCCGTTATTTTTCAGTCCAAAAAGCATAACAAGTTCAAAATACCCATCACTAACGATCAAAATTTCAAAACCACGTCATTGGTTTTCAAAAATTCTTTTTATTTATTTAGTTTATAAAAATCAGTTTTTATTATAAAAAACAGTTATTTTTATATAAAAATCACATTTTTATTTTATAAAATCAGATTTTTATTTTAAAAATCAGTTTTTATTTCAAAAAATCATTCTTTTATTTTATAAAAACCAGTTTTATTTCAAAAATATATAAAAATCAGAAATTATTTTAAAAAAATATATACAAATCATATTTTCATATAAAAAGATCATATTATTGTTGTTGTCATTTTTTCTTTATTCTTTAATTTAATTGTTTTTTTGTCGAGTAACTACCCCATGTACATGATAACAAGTACCTGACATGGGATTTGAGTAAATTTTCGTTTCAGTAATAGATCGATCAGTCAATTTGATTTTCCTTCGATAGGTTTGACTTTCAACCCTTCAACAATAGGTCCTTAGGTTCTCGTCGCAACAAAAGTCATCCCCTTGTAATTTATGTCAATAGGAGATTAGAGATTGCAACCTCGTTTTGTTAGAGCATCGGCAGAGGTCGATACAAGCTTGAGGAAAAGCATTGACGTAACCTTTGCGTCGAGCACTAGGCACAATACAGGACGCAACACATTCGTCACATTTTTTGCGTTAAGACCACGACGCAAGAGGCATTCATTCACAACGACTAGTCGTCGAGCTAGTGGCGCGGCGACATGTCCTTCATAATTTCAGCCCAACACCTTTTATCCTATAAAATAGCACTTCTCCATCTCATTTCAACACACAATTCTTTCAATCTTCCTTTCTACAACTTTCTTCCATATTCTTCTTTCTTTTGTCAACTCTTCTTTTTATCTATTTGGAAAAGCTTATTTACGATAACTAGATGAAGCAGGTGTCCATCTTTTATTAGAAGCCAACGAAACGCACGATTTACCCGAGATATTAGTGAGCCTTGACTACATGCACTAATGGTGGAAGTTTTCCCGGTTGCATGAGCTGATTCTTAACGAGAGACCATGGTAACGTCCCGACAATCATGGCGGAAGCCTTTGCGACCCAAGATCTGTGGATATATCACGCTTTTTTTCGGTATCACGAGATTGAACAACGACATCAATGCACGAAATTAGTCAACGTTGTTCATTGAGGCTATGCAAGGCTTTTTACCACCAGCTCGGTATATGGTAAACGATAAGGAGTACAATCCTTCTTATTAATCTACATATGGCAAGTGTATGCCATGTGTGGCCACCACAATTTACAAGACACCACTTTTTGCATGCAAAGGGTTATGTGGCAATCCTTCATCACTTGTTGGCTTTGGCTCCTATAAATAGATGGACCACCCCCCTGTATTATACAAAAATACAATTTTCAACACAACACAACACATCTTCTAAGACACTCTCAAGTTATGAATGAAAATTCTCTCTACGTTTCAACTCTCAATCTCAAGTTTTCTTTCTTGTTTGTTGGGTGACCAACCCGTAGACACCAACTTTTGTGCTACTTTGGGCAATCGGTGTTTTGGTGTTGGTCCCATCCAAATTCGATTCTATAAACACGAGTTCACAACATCAATTCAATTGTTTGCATCTCTTGTATTTTCCATTTACGTTAATGAAATTGCAAAATGTAATTCATCTTATTGAATTAATGTTGATGTTCGAGTCGATTTGTTAAGACTATAGCACTTGGTTTGACAGTTGACTAATATAAGAGAAAGAAACTAAAAAGTATATTACTTTCTGCTCAAACCAAACTGTTATTCCAGGAGGTGGTCTGAGATGTACGAGGGTCTGGATTTTGTGGGATTTTGTGGTCAAGGTTTTTCATTAGCGAGGCTTTGTCAGGGTCTTGCCAAGCTAGTTAAAGTCTTCGTTAGTTTGTTGGGGTTTGCTGTGCCCTAGCCATGTCCATTTCTTGTTGATTTCCAGAATCAAAGCTTTTTTCAGTTACGAGCTGGAATGGACCTGTAGTGAGTATGTGTGTTTCTCCTCTGAAGCTCGTAAAAGGAGTCCTTCTCAATACATAATTTTATTGCTGATAAAAAATGTACCAGACAAGAAAGAAAACAATACTAAACTCAGCAAGATCGAACACACTAGCAAATATGGCCTAAAAGGATATGTTTATCTAGTTGTTATCGCTTAATGAAGAAAACAGAACAAAAAGTTAAACCAAGAATTGACACAGCTGCAGTGATCTGTATTCCAGGCCCAACTTCCATGGTTTGATATCCCTTTCAGAAAGGAGAGAGTTGCAGTCTGAAGAGCCATAAACAAGGTGTAGAAGAAGGCAATGGATATTTCATCTGGATACTCCGGCGTTCACTTTCTGAAACATGAAATACCACAATCAAAATCTGCCTTTTCGAGTCATAGTCTGATTGATGTTCTCATTAATCTGTTTGATTTACATCGCATGTTCAGATAACATGTTCAGTTAACAGACAACTCGTACCTGAACAATATTCCAAATAGAACCCATAAGACAAGCCTAAGAGACCTCCCAATATGCTCCACAAATGGTGCAGAGTATTTTGGCATGCGTGCTCAATCTTTTCCATCCTAACCAAGTTTGATTAGTAGAGAATTGATCAATGATAACAACTAGAAGAAAAGAGGAGGTTTGGTGGATGGAATGGAATACCCCAAAATGAGAGCAAGCAAGAAAGTAAAGATAGGGAGAAGATTGACAATGGCAGATGAAAGAGTGGGAGAGCTATACTGTATATCATTGTTTGACCTGAGCTCCTGCAAAACAATACACATACATATTCCCATCTCTCTCTCTGTTAAGCCAAGCAAAACACAGTTGCTCCAATAATTAAGGGTGCGACTAAATTACCCAATAGGCGAGGAAGAAACAGTTGCTTGGATGTGGTTGCTGATTTCTACTGCATAATAGACGAGATTTAATGAAAAGGAGACGGATATTCAAGAGTAGAGTATTTGATGTAATACCTGAAGAAGCGGAAGATGGAGGGCAGCAAGGAGGTTGTAATAGACAACCAAAACGGAGCTGCTCATTCCAGTGGCCACAGCTGCCTTGGTTAGGGTTAATACACCCACATCCAAGCACTCACCACTAACATGGCTGCAAATAGCAAACAAGACAAAACTGCCATGTTCTCTCTCCCTCTACAAACCAACTACCTCTCAGGCTTTGTTAGTAGTATAAACAGGAAGTGTGGGATAGTATTATACTCATCCAGGGTGGATTAGTGGAACCAGTCGAAACAAGCTCAGACTATTTGTGATGAACACAAGACCATTTGACCTTGATCAATAGCAACATGCATTAAAAAATTAACAGAACCGACATCTAGCAACCATGTATGGACTCTGCTCCAATGGCAAAAGGCCCGTGATGAATTCATTCTTTTAAACTCAATGATCAATAGTACACATCAATAATTACCTTGCAAGCACACCTCAAGTCTCCTATGATCTTTTCATGTGTATTGCATATCCATACATCAAAATCATTGCCCTAGGCAATGAAAGGAAAGATGCAAACACACAATCATGTAAGAAATTTCAGTTTTTATCCTTTCCTTCGCTTTCTTCTCAGGGAAGGCATGGCTTTTAGAACTCCTACAGACATTGCCCCGGTGTCGTCTTTAAGCACATCTACCTTGGAGCTTCCTGTACTTCGATGATTTAAATGCTTCTCTGTATCCGCTTTATCTGGCCTGCTTCCATCCTGATTTACAAGCATTGCTCTCTTAGGACTGGAAAGTGACTGCACTGGACCGACACCTTGGCTCATAATACCAGAATGATGGATGAGGTCAGCATTTTCCTCTCTGGTAATTGTATCTTGCTTCTCATCTTCAACTACGCAAAACCCACCTCCCATTTCAAGGTAGTCATTTGAAACTTTTCCCTCAACAAAAGAGCCACCACTGGGGCTAACAACTGGTTCACCCCCTTCCCCCTCAGCCATACAAAATCCACCTCCTATTTTCAGATAATCTCTGCATGCTTCTTCCTCAACTGAAGGATATCCGTTATTATGCTGTTCCTTTTCATCTGAACCAGCAGGACATGCATCCTGTGCTGAAGTTGATCCTCCAAAGCCAGCTTCCTTACTAGAGGAGGTATTTTTATTGATATAATCAGACAGCTTGCTGGTATCTTCATTATCAGTGTCATCAAGAATGTAGCTCACTTGCTTCCGAGAACGTCCAGACTGCAAAATGAAACAGCAGTAGAGATCATAAAAGGATAAGAATATGTCACACCCAGTTCTTGCAAGTCAGTTCAATGAAGCTCGATTCCTAGCTAAGTTATACAGAATATCTAAGTGACTCACATAAGGTAACCGTCTTGCATATGTGAGAATAAGGCGCTACACAAACATTGCCATTACCAGAAAATATCCAATTTACAACCAAATTATACAAATAGCAGATAGTAGGTAGATGATACATTAGCATGGTGCAACTTACTAAAAATCAACATTTTCTCAGCTCTTTTTACCAACCCCAAATCATATGGAAGCCAAAAAAACACTAAATCAAGCATCCCGAGAATGTGCATTCTATTGTTTGGAAACCTTATGGAAAAGGAGATGGCCCTAGAAGGGCTAGTTATTTGTCCGCCACAAAGAATAATCATGTCAACTATATCAAATAATTATAAATTGAAAGAATACAATATGATTATACTTGAAGACCAATAATAAAGTTATAAGGCTTAAATAAAATATACAAAACAAACATCTTAGTTCACAAGTCAAAGGACTGGATGTGTTTCACAGGGGAAGGAATGTGCATTCAAATGCAATACTAGAGACTTCTACTAATTCATCAAACCAGAAATTAGAAATTCAACCAAAAACCAACAAACATTCCTTGAAAAAAGAGTGCCATGGGAACAGTAATAAGAAGTTCACATCTATCAAGTGCAACCCAATCATAAACCAGTAAATCTAGCTCTTTGTAGTCAAATGCCTATGTTCTTTGTGCAAGGAAAAATGCTTAATCTTACCTTTCGTACTTTTTTTGGACCTTCCAACTTATGATCATGAATATCCCGCTCATCACCAGCATGCAAATCACTGGAGCTTGTTTCAGATAACTCAAAATCGGGCCTTCCCTTTCTTCTTCCTCTTCCTGCACCACGGCCTCTCCCCCTCCCTCTATCACCTCCTTTTGGCTCTTTTCTAGTACTCCGTTTTCTTTCTGCCAGCATGGGTGCTTGTGAATTCTCCACTTCAGATGAATTCCTGTCAATCTTTCTTTTCCTAGACTGCTTGCTCTGACTTTTAACCGAACTTTCTTTTTCCTCCTCTGGAAGTTGCTCTTTATCACTCGATTTTTGGGGGGTCACTTGGCTTTTCTTTCTGCTTTTAGAAACATTTTGCCTAGCATCATCCGTCAATTCTGACATTTGGTTACCAGTAATTCCTTTAACAGCTTTTTTAATTCTCTTGCTACGAATTTTCGCAAATCTCTCATTGAAGGTATAAAATGCTTCCAATCTCAGTTGGGTCTTCATTAATATAACAAACACGAATGAAGTATGTTAGAAATATTAATTCTGCTTTACACAAGCAAGAAAATGATGTGAAATGAAAGGATAAGGTATAGCTGAAAAGGTACAATGAATACTGTGTGCACTTGTTATAGCTGTCTGTCCATTATGTTCTGGTACCAGTCATGTACTCATAAGCATGTACACAGTGTGCAGCAATGTGTGCGTGACAGAGCGAGAAAGAGAGGGAGCATTACCTCATGTTTGTTATACTCCTTTAGAACTGGCAGTAGCAAGTCATCCGCCTTCTGACTACCCCATCCAAATTTTTCCCAGCACAATCTGTACGCAAAAAGTCAAATTGTTTCTATTAGCTAAGTAACAGTGATTCATTGTTTTCAGCAGCATTACAAATTACTACTAATCCTTATAAGACAATTTACGAAGATTGAATTTGCATTTCAGAAAATAGTGGCATGATAACCTATCTTGGCTCATTTGAGTAGTCTACAAGAAATGTAAATAGGCATGCAAGTAAACACTAGCCACCACTCCTACATGATGCTTTTACCAAGCAAAGTTTAAGGAGTCAGGCTCCCTAATCCCCTGAAATCTCTTGCTGGTGATCTCTGATTCCCAATCTCAGAACTCTCTGCATCTGACGTTCTTGGCTCTGTGACAATTTGGAGTCTTTGCATTTTGGAGTTTCTTTGTTGGTAATTGGCTTGGCTTTAGGGTTTCTGTTCTAGCTTTATTGTATCCTTCCATTTTCCTTGTTTCAATCCATGACGATGATGGCTATCCGCTCGGGGTGTCATATATTTTGCAAGGGTTTCTTGTTCTCCGTCTGATGTTTTGAGGTTTTTTTCCTGGTGTTCGTTCAGGCAGCTTTTTGGTCTTTAGAGTTGTTTTGTTTCTCTCTTTGCTGCACTTTGCAATTTCTCTTAGTTTTGGATTTATCTTTCTTCTTGAAAAGGTTGTCACTTTTTTAATTTTACTTTTCATTGCTGATCAAAATGAAAAAGGTCATCCAGCTTCAAAGTTATTTTTTGTCTTTGAGTATCTGCAGTGTAGCCTTTTTTGTACATCATATAATGAAAAATAATTCTGCTAAGAAACGGCAAAAATATTTGCACCATCTGAAACATCAAAAAGTGGTTGTTCTATAATTTTTTTGGGTTGATTGCCAAAAGTTACTCTTATGTATTATCCACGTGCATAAAACTACCTTCTGTCTGTTGACCACGGTTGTCTGTTAGTGTTTTCAACAAAATTACTACCCTATGTATTGTCCACGTGATGAAACTACCCTTATGTATCGTCCACGTCCCTAATTTTCCATCCATTTTAACGGAATATTCCAAAATTTGTCAGTAAACGACCGTGGTCAAAAGATAGGGTAGGTTAAAAGCATGGACAATACAGAAGCTAGTTTTCCGCATGTGGACAATACATAAGAGTAACATTTGGCAATTAACCTTGCTTTTTTGTGCCTCTGAAGTTTGTAACAAAATAATATTATCGAGGATTGAAATAATAAGGAAATAACATAAAAATTATGAACCAAATCAAGGAAGTAACTCACTTGCGAAGAACACCAAGATCTGGCTTTCCCCATGAGAAAGGCTCTGTTGATTTGTCAACTTGAGGAGAAGCATATGCAGAAATGACTGCTTCACTTGGAAAAGAAGAAGGAATATACCAGTTCTTGCTCACATTTCTCTGTAAACACAGAAGCGCATTTGGTAAAAATGAAGACAAAAAGAAACCTTTCTACCGAATATAGGTGCTAACTAAAAAAAAGCAACAAAACAAATAATAAACTACAGCTGGATATTTGGGAATTACATGCTTATGCATGAATATTTTCTTTTCGTCTTCAATGCCAGCCAGGGGTAGCTCAAGCTCATGAGCTTCGGAAACATCTTGATTTGCACCCTTCTCATGCATTTTTGGCCTTCGTTTCCTTGAACCTGACTCTGTTTGTGAAACAAATTTCCCTAAGATGGTTGGATCAGGTGATTCAACCCACTCCCGAAATCTATTAAGGCCATCCTCCTCAGGAAATGCATTCACAACCTCAATAGCATTAACAATACCAATGCCGCTGCATAAAAAATAATCTATAGATGAATATCAAACTACAGTCTAAGAGGATGATCGACTTCTACAAGTAAAAAAAAAGGCATATACATTGCCCACATACAAAACGGGAGCATATACGACATATTCAAGGGAAGGCATTCAAGTATTCAAACACAACATTAAGCCTGTGTAGCCAAAACTCCAGTTGTGTACCTGATACCTTCAGTATAATCACTTCCAAGCAGCAGCGCAATTCGCATCAACTTTTCCCTGGTTAGGCCAAGCTCATTCTCAATGTCCTGACAATCATTAAGTAGGAGTAAGAAAATCAGCATACATGGTGCCAAAATATACTTTTCAAAAGCATTAAAAATTGTATGTAAAATAAAGTCGAGCTTTCACATTAGAATTTGGTGAAGCATAACAACAGAGGACTATGAATTTCAGAAACAAAGAGGCAAAGTGCTTGTGTGTTCACATATAAAAGTATGGTGACAGTGCATTCGTTTCAGACTAGAGGATGGATCGATTTTCCAGTCCCAACCTTCATGAAGTAGGTCTCAACATACTTCCGATCATCAAATATATTCTTGTAAACATTCCGTGCCCCAAACAAGAACACATCAGAGTCATCAGTCACAACCCCTTCAACAAGGTTTGCAAGTTCCATGTATGCACATTGAGCTTCTGCTTCCATTGGTGCAATTATATACGGTATGCCAAATATTTGCAGTAGTTCCTGAAGAGAGAAATGAGTCAGTGAGGAAAAAAGTAACTTTTTGAGAGATGAAATAATATAACTAAAAGAAATGCATATCTCTGCCCAGTGCGTTTTTTTACAGAAAGTTATAATGTGTATTTTCCCTTCCAGAGTAAATTTTAAGCCTCCATTATCATCATCAGTTAGAAGGTTGAACTAGGATTTGGGCATTGAGTTGACACAGCAACACTATGAAGAAAGCAGTGTTTGCCAAATACTACTAGGGGTGCAGGCGGTCCAGAACTGGACTTGACAAGACAAAGGAAAGAATCTCCTCAAGCATCACGAAAAAAGGACAAACTATTATATAAATATTTGGTCGGGTTTGGGTACAAAATGGATATTAAAGGTGAACTTTTTTTGGAATGAGGACTACACCATACCCAGTTCGATCCAGATTCTGTTCATGCCTAATATTGAGCACAAAACAGATAATATTGATGGATAAAGCAGAAATACAGAACTGAGAGCTTATTTATGACAACTCTTATTATTCAAATATGTGATATAAGTTAAGACAGAATTGAAGCACACCTGACATTCTGCGAACATCTCACTGCTAACAGCTTCTGCATTGCGCTCAAACCTCCTCTGCTCGTCTCCTAGACTTATGCGTTCTTGAGCTAGAAATAGCATTTCTTCCTCTAAAGTATCTTCTGTGACACCAAACTGCTCATCCGTATCATCCAGCTCCTCCGTAACATCCATCCGAAAAACTTCTTCATTGGGTACCAGTTTTTTGAAATTACAGTCATTTGTTTCTCCAACTAAAGTTTGCCCAACATCAATCTCTTCCATTGAGTCTTTCGCGGGTGAGTATACCAGAGGTGTTGCAGGATCAATTGACTGGCCAAGATGTGATGACTCAGCCTCCACATAATTTCTCTTACCATCAATTTGAGTGACATGAGGCATACCACCAGACACAGCATACTGGATATGAGGGGCATCCCTCGAACACCTTTTAGGTAAGGTAGATAACTCACTATTTTGATTAGAAGCATTCACAAGTTTCTCTGGACATTGCCTTTTTTTACTGTATAAATCTGTGCATCTACTGGTCTCTTTTAAAGTTTCAGACTGACAAAATGAAGTTCGACTTTGCTTAATCATTTGCTTCTCCATCTTATCAGCATCAAGTGCCAACAAAGAGTTGAATTGCCTATCTGGGCATTCAACGGGCACTGAGACATTCATTCCATCTACACCAGTGGAATTTCCAGACCTATCCATGAGATCACATAATGATCCAGTTTGTTTAATAGTACTGGCCCCAAGCATAGATGGCTGAAATAAGTTATCCACAAGAGGAATTTCAACACCTTCATATATCTCCTTTGCAGAATCTTCAAGGACTTTGCTTTCCAATAACCCATCAACAGGCTTCTTATCCTTTAAATCATAAAGACTTCTCTTTATTGCCTCTTCGAGATCAGCCTCTTCTTCCACAGAACCTCTAGAAACCGGCTTCCCTGGTTCATGATAGCATGGTAAGGTATTTTTAGTAGCACCACAATCATCTTCTTCCCACTCCACTTCACTATCATTACTGGCATTGTCTTCCTTGAGAAATGGCTTTATTTCTTTAGCATCACTGGTAAAACTACTACCTTCCCTTTCAATATGTCCTTCCTCCCAGTCAGAATCTGAAGCAGACACCGACGGTTGTTTCTTCGGTGACATATTTCCAGCAGATGAGTTTGATATAGTATCTTCAGCTACTAAACGGGCAAACAGCTCATCATCACCATCAAAGCACTCGTTCTCATCATCACCTTTGAAGCATATCTCTATAGCAGTCTCACCTTTAAAAATTGACGGTTCATTTCTCTTGTTTAAATTAAGAGATTCATCATTACCTTCACTGGGAGTTTCTAAAAGCTGGTGACTACCAAACAAACTTTTGTGGATGTTATTTTCATTCCCACCGGGTATTGACTCAGGAAGGGCAATCTCATTTGCATTTCTCTCATGCTCAACCTCCTTCATCAAATCTAAGTTCCTTTGTAAATCTCGGGTCATACGAATTCCCATAGCTCTCACTCTACTGACTCGAATGTGACCCCTTTCATCAAGATATGTATCGATGTCATCAAATTTTCTTTTAGATTTATCCGAAGCAGACCCTGGCACAGTATCTGAGTTACTGGTAGAAGCGCCATTTTTATGCACATATGTAGAGGAATGCTCTATTTGTGCCTGCTGCTTATCTCTACTTTTCTCCCCTCCAACAGACGCAACTACTTCGACAGCTTTTTCTTGGACGGGCCCTGTAACAATATCAGACTTACTAGTAGAAGCAACATTATAGGGGGAATTCACATGAGGCTCCATTGCTGTCCGTGGCTCATCCAGCCTTTTCTCTAACCCAGAAGATGCAAGAACTCTGACAAATTGAATTATGCAACACAATGAAGTGAGGGAAGACATTACAACTGACTCCATTCAAATGAACATAGAAAAGAACATGACTAGTTTATCAAGAGACAGAAAGTGCTTCTAAGTTCAACTTTGATGCATACAAATACAACATGCCATAACACTGAAAATATATTACTCACTGTTTGTCCCCTGTAAAAGATGATGAGAAAATAAATTCTCTGTTGGCTTCAGAAGCTATCCGTGAAGTCTGGACACCACCTACACCCCTTCCAGCAGCAGATTTCTGTACTTGATTTATTTCTCGGCGGAAAGCAACAGTTTTAAGGTAAGACTCTATTTGCAGTTCTGAGAACTTTGCAGGAGCCTGAATGTGCACGAAAATAAACATTCAATTTAATCATTCGGCTTCTAAGGATATACCAACAGTGCACTGCTACAATCAGCCAACACACATGTGAACTTAATTAGACTATTTTCATTTACTTTTTTGATAAAGAGGCAGAAATGCTCTTATCAGTCGTCTATTAGCCTCCACGGGGACAGACTCATATACGATATCAAAGAGACTGCCCAATTCTAAATATGTAATAGCTAACAAAACAGAACATGAACCCATAGTACCAACAACAACAAATTGGTTGATCATATAAGTAAACTTGGAAGAAGAATACTCATACTGATGTATGTATAAAAACTAACATTTTTCACTTTTTGATATTTCTGTCTATTCTCTGCCATCAACCTCTCCCTTATCTGAAATGAGCATCACAGAAAAGACAGGTAAAGAATGATAAGAACATTAGCAGATGAGAACCGAAAGTGC
The DNA here is from genome assembly GCA_036897745.1 of Erodium moschatum. Taxonomy (NCBI): domain Eukaryota; kingdom Viridiplantae; phylum Streptophyta; class Magnoliopsida; order Geraniales; family Geraniaceae; genus Erodium; species Erodium moschatum. The sequence goes on along the minus strand of JAYMSV010000513.1, from coordinate 3,314 downwards.
ATACGTGAAAGAATTTACCTGGCCAAGAAGATCAAGTTGCATAGATGGTGGTAAAGCAGCTAAAACAGCTTGATCAACCTCCCCATGCATTGAAGGCTATAACAAACCAGAATGTAAGGATAACGACCAAAATAAATATAACTCTTTCGTTGAAACACAAACTGTGCATCACATAAGTGCGGCTGGCTTAGTTCCAATATATGAAAACTTGAAAAGAGCTTGAGCATATTTACATTTTTAACTTAACAAAGGGGACTGCAAGAAACACGTGCGTTGTTTCAATAACCATAAAAATTCACAGTAATTCACTATATCATGAACCTCTAACTTATTTGATATATAATGAAAGGATATGATGCATGTTAAAACAAATCCTTTGTTAAAATTATCTTTGCATGTGCATATCCTCTTCCTGCAGATATAGAATTTTAAAAATACAGTGTACCTGCAGCATATCTAGTTACCAGAGTAGCCTAACACACAAAATGAAAGATCACATATATATAGGTACACATACAAGTATCATCTCTTCATCTTCATTGACATAGTCCTCGGAATAATTTGCGGTAGCATATGTCAAGGAATTTCGGGTTGAACTTTGATCTTCTTCTGCTGCAATGGATGCTGCCAACCTGAATCAATTCATCAGAATAAAATGAAAGAACCATACACATTTCACTGTGCTATAAAAACTGTTGTAGGATATGCAACTTACATTTCATCTAGTTTTTCCTGATTGTAAATCCTTGATGCCATATTATCTTTTTGTGAAGAATCACTCCCCATCATATCATTATGATCCAACAAAACCTGCTTACCCTTATCAACACGGTGGTTCTCAAGATCCTTTGCTAGTTCGTTAATCTCAACATCTCCGCTCTATTTAAATATATATATATATATATATATTAGAACAAGAAACATACAAGAGAACAATTATAATAGATTTAAAAAACAATTGAAGCATGAATATGAAGAACAATAACACTTCATTTGAATTTATTACACAAAACAAGCATGAGAAGGGTATCAGAATTGCAAAATTACTAATTATATGCAGTAAATTCCACATAATTTGAGAAGATACAGAAATTTTAAAAGATGGTGGTAAATATGAGAGCCTAAACTAAAAGACAAATAACCATGTACACTATGGACCTTCACCTGAATAAGAGCATCTTGCATTGACTGAGGTAAAGCAGCAAACACTACAGGATCAACTTTTCCATAAAAGGCTGGCTGCAACATGAATCAAATACGATAATACAATGTAAGAAAAAGAAAGCTGGTTGATCTAGCTGAGAAATGAACAGAACCACAAAGGAATAAACCAAAAAACCCTGTGTGAAAACATTGATTGGGAGTTTCTACTTTTAATTGATATCACATCATAAGTGCAATAATAATCTATACATAGATCATCAAGGTTTTACAACTTAAAACAAATTAAGAAGAAGAAAAAAAACAGACAAGACTGCTAATAAGTAGTTGCCCTCCCAATAAGAATATTTCATAATATCTTCAAGTCCTTATACCAAAAGAAAATCTAAAATGAATACAAACAAGACTATTACAAATACACAATCATACTATGTGTCAGGCTGATATAATAATATACACACATCCCAAGCTATCTAAGTGGACGCTCACCCTAAATTAAATACCAGAAGGGTGCCCCTGATGCAAAAGAAAGATAGTGCAGAACTTACATCCCCATGGCCCACTTCCATCACTATTTAGTTTAGACTCCAACTTATATCAATTTAAAGGGTTGGCATCATTGGAACTTATTTCTGTGGAAGCGAATTTCCAAGTCACTGGAAAATGAAGTCAACTTACCAAATTGGCCAATGATCATAACAGAAACAGTGTTCCTTTTCCAACAATAAAAACAACTGATAATAACTCTAAATGCCCTGATAATGCATACTCATGCTTACAATCTCTTCATCAGCATCTCCCCCCTCAGGACGAACGGCACCAGCAGATTGCGATGGATTAGTATTTGAACTCCTACCTTCTTCTGCCGCAATGGACGCTGCCAACCTAAAGCAAAATTCATCAAATGACACTCCAAGAAGTTAGAGGAGAAGCTCCCATGGAAACTATAATCAAGTATTCAACTTACATTGCATCTAGCTTTTCTTGACTTGGTGCCATATCATTCTTATCCAAATTATTATTGGTGGGGATCTCATTACGGTTAGATAAACCTTTCACACCCTTATCTTTGTTCTTTGGCCTTTGATTTTTGATTTCTTCTGCGAGTTCTTTCACTTTCATGGCCCTGAGCTGCTAAGAAAAATCATACACAGAAGAATAACTTAAAAGGATAGCATAAGAACGTAGAGCAGAACGCAATTTGAATTTTTGGAATCCAATTTGAATAAGAAATTGAAAAATAAAAAGATTGAAGACAAGCAGACTGACGTGATTAAGAAGCAATTTTTCAGCTGTTTTGCGGACTTTGGCCTGAGCATTCTCGCGCTGCCTCCGACGAGCAATGACAGTTCGGCGCTTTAGAGCTGGAGTTCCACCATCGAAGACGAAGACGGGCTTGGTCCGAAGGAACAAAAGCTTGCATATTCGGCGAAAGAAGCCCAATATGTGGGCGTTCCTGACCATCTCTCCCTTCTCATCTCTCATAGCCTTCATGAACTGTACCATCCATATGCTCGCGTCTGAAAATTTCAAAGACGAGGGTTAGGGTTCAATAAACTGTGACCGATTAGGGTTACGAATCGGAGAGAGAATGTTTGTACCGATTGCAAGCTTCTTGCCGGCAAGGGTTTCGACGGAGACTCGGCGACCGACTGGCGCGAGCAGTTCCCATAGACCCTGAACTCCCATTGTAGCGTTGGCTTGCTCGGAACGCTTCGATGGCTTCTCATGCCGCCAAGACTTTTTATACTCCTACTTGCATTAACTAGTTATTGTAAATATGGTGTCGTTTAGGGGTCACATAGACTCGGTCTTTAAATTAGAGCTTGGTGGCTTTTTTTTTAAGAAAACACAGTTTTTTTTTGGGTTAATAACAGCTCACTACCTTAAAAATACTTGATTTTCACCTCACTATCCTAATCAAACTTTGGGACACATCACTATCCTAACGAAATATTTTGTATCAATTTAGTATCCGCCGTTAGTTTTTCATCCATTTTGGATGGAAAATGGTCATGTGCCATGTGCACGGCACATGACCCTATTTTTTTTTATCAAAAATACCAAATTTACCCTTACTGTAACGCCCCAAATCCGTTTTTGCCCGAATTCGAGGTGTTACTTAAGATAAAACGGTAAATAACTAAAAGCGT
>JAYMSV010000512.1:0-16640 GCA_036897745.1 Erodium moschatum | reverse complement strand
TCAAACAAAAAGAAAGAAATTCGCTTACAACTTTTGGGATTCGAGGAGAATGACAATATTATTTTAAAAAATCTAAATTGTTCAAACAATATTTGTTTTGTTTTGTATTATGATAATATAAACTGTCAAGAACAACAAATCAAATTTGTAGGACTTCCAATATTTTAAATTAATCCGTTAGGGTTGGGTGTTTATATTGAGAGCTTTTCAATACCTATTTAATCTCCTCTAATGGTTTTCATCAAATGAATTTTGTCACATTATTATTGGGCCCAAGCATAAGCCCATATCAAATCCGACTGGTCCGATTAAACCCGATAACCGAACGATAAAATCCCATAACTGGAATCCTTGAAGAAAGGAAATTGCAGGTGACTCAAGCTCATTGTCATTGACCATATTCATCTGCAATTTCCCCTTACAGATAATAATTAGGAATGCTATTTGAGAGAAGAGAAGAGGAGCTCAGCTCTACAACTCAGACACAACGATACGCTTTTTCAAGTACCAAATGCTACAATGCATAGGAAATAGCCATGGAATGTGCCCTTAGACTCAGAACTAGGTTGCATTACTCAAGGCCTGACCCTAGCATCTACACAAGACACCATGTACACTGACTGATATAATTCCCAGCTAAACCGGTCTGCTGCAAAACATGAATACCAAACAGACACAACCATTACTGATTTAACACAATAAGTAGGTTTGCATGGTTCCCATGTGCGCACGATGATAACCAGTGTATTTCCCAGCAGCACAATGATGTATATATACTATTAAGACTGAAATGAAGTCAAGGTTCTAGCAGCTCAGCTCAGCAACAGGATGCACAAAAAGTACTCCAATATTAAAAAAGGAACGGGTGCTGAGAAAGGGGTTACCTGAAGCATTTCTATGTGAAAGTTGCTTGATACCTCTCAAGTGAACCATTGAGAGAGACTATTGCAATCTATGGTTACCACTCGGTAATAATTCCATTGATAGTCCAAGCAAAACAAACCCGTATCCAACTAAAAAAGAAGAAGCAAAACATGAAAATGGTAAGGCGTGCCTATAGCAATGTCCTTCCAACGTTATTTATCAACCAACTAGATATGCAAAGTACACAACACTTGCTAACAGTATAAATTATAGATTCCAAAAAAACAAGCATCTTCATGATAAAGCAGGTTTGTCCATCTCTCTACAACTTTAAAAATGTGTGGAACCAATACTTGCACAAATTAACTGGAAAAGCATAATAAGGGAATGAATAGGCTCTATTACTGCTTTACTTCAACATGTTCATCTTTGTTGAGTACACTTCCTATGTCACCTTGGCAGAAACATGAATTTCGAAGGGAAAACACTTCCTAGTAAACCTATCCAAAGACCGATTAATGAGCAAAACTACAATCATACAGTCAATTCGGTCAAATTCAATACCGAAAATTCAAAAAATTCCACATTTCTACAATGTGAAGATGTATCACCTAGGGGCATTAGTAGCACCACCAGCAATTGGATCTACAACACCTTCAGCTTCTAGGAAGCGACTCAAATGCTTATCATCCAAATGTTCCTACACAACAAGTATATAAACAAAATCAATCAATCAAGTACAAATAGCTAAAAAAAAAGATTGGAGCAAGCATGATTGGGAAGAAGGAGAGTAGAAGGAACATACAGCAAGACAAGCCCTGTATTTCTGCCACTCCGATACACATTCTTCTTTGTCCCATTGACCCTTCACGAACTTCTCCGAGTACCACCTGCACGACAACAGCTCACAAATTAGAGTTCTAGGGTTTCTGAAAATTAGAGCAGCAAAAATCGAATTTTGTTGAGATCCCAAAACCCAGAAATGAATATCGGGGATGGATTGGGTGGAAATGTGACCTGTTGAAGCAATTGTGGTAAGCGATTCTGAGATCGGCACACGGCGACGTCGACGATGAAGCTTGAGAATTTTTCTTCTTGTCTCTGATGATCCCCATTTGGGGAGCGGCTCCGGTCAACTATCGTAGGGTTCCGTCTTCTTCTACTTCCTCCGATCGACGACGACGGCGTATACAATACTCTGCCTCTTGAGTGCTACCTACTTTGCAGAACCAGCACTTTCAATGTAACTAGTCTATTTAAACTTGTAGGAGGTCAATTTTATATCTTTCGTGAATTCATCTTTTTTTTTGTAAAATCTATGCCAATATGAATGTACTAACAAAAGACAGAAAGGGTATACTAAAAATTTGATTTTTCATATTGTTATTATGAAATGGAACATGTATTACCGAACGTTGCATCCTTTTGTATCTCATAAAGTCGTTCGTCCAGGTAAGATCGAATTTGTCCACACGTACTTTCGTCAAGTCGATCGTGTGGAGCTCAATTTTGAATCTGAACATTAGTTTTCATGTCAACTAATTTCTTTGAGACGAATTTAAGCTTGAGGTGTTTACGTTGTTTTAAACGAAGGCGAGGTATAGATAGTGTCGCCAATTGATACAGCCTCTCAACTTGTTTGAGTTCTTTCTCTCCCTTTCGTCTTTCTTTCTTCTTTTCATTCCTCTCAGTTCGGCGTCTCTCCCCTTATGATTGATGTGGCTCTCTTTGTTTTTTCGGCCCTTTCACGTCATACAGACCGTTTTGGATTTTGATTTGGTGGTTTGTGATTTCCTTCCCAGAACCCACACAATTTTTTAATACATTATTTATTTTCTGATTAAAAAAGTTCGATTCAACTTACTTACACTGCAAAGGGTAAATTACATTGAACTACTCAAACTTATACACGATTTTTGGATGTCTATACTCACCTAAATTTGTAACAAACGCATATCTAAACTTACCGAGTGGTAACAACATCCGGTTTTCATCCGTTCTCTAGTGACATAGGTATAAACGGTGTCGTTTAAGGGGAATACATATAACTACTCGTGTCTCCTTCGCACTATACTTTCAGTTCTCTTGAGCGTCACACGGAGAAGAAAATGGAGCAGTTCCGAGGGAAAGCTCGCCTCCCGAAATTCGCAGTTCCGAAACGGTACGATTTAAGGCTCAAACCGGACCTCACTGCTTGCAGATTCTCCGGTTCGGTCTCTATAGACCTTGATCTCGTCTCCGATACTCACTTCATCGTCCTCAATTCACTCGACCTCTCAGTTATTCCCAACTCTGTTCATTTCACCAACCGGAACTCCTCCAAGGTATCGGTGTTCTTAGCAGATTTTACTTTAATTCAAAAATAAAATTGGTATGAGAATATAAATTAGGTTATTTGATTGCTGACATTACTTTTTGAATCTTCTTGTTTTATGCAATTCAGATTTTAGTTTTTTGAAAGAACGTCATGTCACCTGAGGTCAATTACCAAATCATAACTCATACTTTTGAAAAGTATCAGATGGTTACAAGTTTCATCAGTTAATTGTCAAAATATATCAAAATCTGTTATGTGTGATTGCCGCCGGTGAAATACAAGTCACAATGCTTGTCACGTGCTCTAAAACTTTCCTAAAATAGAAACTTCACTTTTAGTTTATTCTCAACCTTTCGTAGACTTTTTCGTTTATTCTCAAATCATAACTCTGAACTATCAACTTTTCCCGGCCGTTAAACTTTTGGACTGAAAATGTCAAAGTCGCGGTCAACTTTACTGCATCGCAATTTACGTTTGCTTGGGTTAGGAACGAAAGGTGGAGGTGAGGACATGGAGTAACCCCTAGTTTTTTTTTTTCTTTTAATTTCTGGTTGTGTTATGATTTTCAGTGGTTTAACTCTATATTATAGTGTTCTGATGATTATATAGCTTGGCTGGGCTGTTGTTAGTTTGTGTATAACGAAATAGAATCTGGAAGTTGGACCAATTTGAATTTAGTCTTTTTAGTAAAAGTATTAGTTGTTATAATTTGTTTATCTGATTGTTTGGGGGAATGTGATTATCAGATTATTGAGGCTTTGAAGGTGGGTACTGTAGAAGATGACCAGATTTTAGTGCTCGAGTTCGCCGAGACCCTTCCTATTGGGATGGGAGTCTTGGCTATTGGTTTCGAAGGAATTCTGAATGACAAGATGAAAGGGTTTTATAGAAGGCAAGTCCTTTATAATCCGTTTTGGTTTTAATCAATTTCTCATGGACGTATCATAATTTTATCTCATACCTCATATAGTTGCTGTGGTTTCTGAAGATAAAACCGACGAGTCTGGTTGCTAAAATAATTTGTAAGTAAAAGGAAATGGAACTTTGTAATTAGTGTTTATTTGAAATCAGAAGAGAAATATAGAACTTGCACCCTTGATTGAATAGCATCTGATTCAATTTTATGGATCAGCTGTTGTTAATTGCTTTACATGTGATCTAAAGACTCACAATTGGAATTTTTTTCATCTTTGGCCTGTTTTTTTTTTTCCTGGCCACGACCACTGTGGATTTATCATTTGATTGATGTGTTGAGTCTGATGCATTTTTTGTCGAATCAAAAGTTCTTACGAGCACAATGGTGTGAAGAAGAATATGGCTGTTACACAATTTGAACCAGTGGATGCCAGACGATGTTTTCCATGTTGGGATGAACCTGATTTCAAGGTGTTCAGCACTACCTCCCTGTTCCATGCTTTATTTATCTCATGTTCATTTTTTTTTATTACTAATTGAAGTATGGTATTTGCCTGTGCTAGCTTCAACTTTTAAGTCGATTGAAAAAAACCAAAATTTTGGATATCACGACTCTTGAGGATACAGTGAAATTGAATAGCATATGGAACTCGCTTTCTTATTACATGGCAATAATTTGGATAGAGTTTTCTTTGAAAAGATTGAAAATTTAAACGCCTGGTCTGACCTTGGCATTTCATTGACCTTTCCTCTTACAGGCTACATTCAAGATAACACTTGATGTACCATCTGAAGTCGTTGCACTTACAAACATGCCAATTGCTGAAGAAAAAGTAGATGGAGACATCAAGTCCATCCATTATCAAGAATCACCAATCATGTCTACCTATTTGGTGGCAGTTGTTATTGGGTTTTTTGATTATGTGGAAGGCCATACATCTGATGGTTGGCTCGATCATTTATTTCCAAACTCTACGAAATACTCTTATTCTTTATCCTAACACTGGTTTCACAATTTTATAGGGGTAAAAGTTCGAGTATTCTGTCAAGTTGGCAAGGCAAATCAAGGGAAGTTTGCATTGGATGTTGCAATCAGGACACTTGACCTATACAAGGAGTATGTTTTATCATCACTTTTTTCTTCAAGTGATTGACCTTTTTAAGCACGCCTTGCAAATTCAAATATTGTCATCTAGGCACAGTTTATTAACTCACTTGTTAGGCTAAAAATTCTATATTTGGTTCGTGCTTCTTTGTGTGTCTCTTAACTGTACCAAGTTTTGTAGCTACTTCGCTGTGCCTTACTCTCTACCGAAACTCGATATGGTTGCAATCCCTGATTTTGCATTTGGGGCCATGGAGAATTATGGCCTAGTTACTTATCGCGAGACAGCATTGCTCTATGATGAGCAGCATTCTGCAGCTGCTAACAAGCAGAGGGTAATTTTCATATTATGAATGTTCATATCTGGCTGCTAGAATTCAGTTAGGCAGATCTTATGTTGAACTGGATTTCTTAGTCGTTGTCTCTCCACAGAAAATGTTTTTATAATTACCTTTGGCTTTTGTTAAGGTTGCAACTGTAGTAGCTCATGAACTTGCCCATCAGTGGTTTGGTAATCTTGTAACAATGGAATGGTGGACACATTTATGGCTGAATGAGGGATTTGCAACATGGGTATTTTTTTTGGTCTACAATTAGTCTACTTTCCTCAGCACGCTTTGAAAAGTGATTGAAATTATATATATGTTGCTAGGTGAGCTATTTAGCAACTGATATCTTGTTTCCAGACTGGAATATATGGACTCAGTTCCTTGACGAAACTATTAGGGGTCTCAGGCTTGATGGGCTTGCAGAGTCCCATCCTATTGAGGTTCGGCAAAACACAAATGTTATGAATTTCATTTTATTCAACTTTGGAATTTGGTATTATATTGATGCATTATGCTGAATCTGGAGCTACTTCTTTCCAGGTGAACATAAATCATGCTGGTGAGATTAATGAAATATTTGATGCAATAAGTTATAAAAAAGGTGCATCTGTCATTCGGATGCTACAAAGCTACCTTGGTCCTGAGTGCTTTCAGGTTAGTTCTTCATCTTGTTACTTCTGTTGGTTAAAGAACAAGAATACTTCTTTTAGCTTCATTAGTATTCCATGTTAGAGAAGATTCCCAAGTATCAATTTGAAATGCAACAAAATAGTGAAAATGTTTTTTTGCAGACATTGCTAGAAGCCTAGAAGTAGAACTGAGTGGCAATGCACCTTAATAATTGACAGAGTTTACTTATGATAGAGAGAGGGTAAAAACTAGCTTATCAAAAACTATAATTGATATGATGTATTTGTAAAACCATATCAGCTACTTGCTGCTAGCATAATCCTTACAAATAATTTATTAACCTATTGCTTTGAGATTTTTACCTTCTTTTCTGGTGCTATTTAGGGTTTTTAATCTTCTTTCTCGTTTCATTTAATTGTCTTTGTGTAATCCAATATTCCTCTGAAGTTAACACCTGTTCTTTTTGGCAATTAGAGATCACTTGCTTCATACATAAAAAAATTTGCTTGCTCAAATGCAAAAACAGAAGACTTATGGGCTTCGCTTGAGGAGGAATCTGGTGAACCTGTGCACAAGATAATGGAGTCTTGGACAAAACAAAAGGGATACCCAGTTATCTCCGTTAAAGTTGACGATAGAAAATTGAAGTTCGAGCAGGTGTGTGTAACTTCTTTCACCCATCTTTTCTGATGGATTACCTTACATGCATTTTTAGCAATTGCATTTGCATACATATTATATGTATGATATTCCTGGTCTTATAGATTTCTGACAAACAAAGGATGGAATGTTTGGCAGTCTCAATACTTGTCAAGTGGTTCTGTTGGGGATGGACAGTGGATTGTCCCAATAACATTATGCTGTGGCTCTTATGATGTGAGCACCAATTTCTTACTGGAAAGGAAGTCTGAAACCCTTGATTTGAAGGAATTGTTGGGCTGCTCGGGTGGCAAAGATACGGAGACTGTCAAGGCACCCTGTGATTGGATAAAACTTAATGTGAATCAAAGTGGTTTTTATAGGGTGAAATATGACGAGAAGCTTATAGCTAAACTCATTTATGCAATAGAAAACAATTACTTATCTGCCTTGGACAGACTTGGTAATGCAGATGTTTTCATTTTTTATTGCTAATGCTCCAATTGAAATTAGCTGTCGCCTGTAGCTGACAAGGTATTTTTGAGCAGGCATTTTAGAAGATTCATTTGCCCTTTGCATGGCTAGCCAGCAGTCCTTGTCCTCATTGCTTAACCTGATGAGTGCTTACAAAGACGAGCGTAATTATACAGTTTTGTCCAACTTGATAAATGTAATGTTCGTCTCCAACTTTAGTTCATTCTTAGTAATACCTTGCATATCTAATCTAGATCCTTATACTTGCAGATCAGTTATGAACTTGCAAGGATTGTGGCTGATGCAACTCCTCATTTACTTGATGACATTAAACACTTCTTCATAAACCTTTTCCACTATTCTGCAGAGTAAGTTTCATATGAGAGTTAATGCACTAATTGCAATGCCTTATGAATAGCATTGAAGTTAGTCTTGCTTTTAAAGACACACAAATTAGGTATATGGAGTTTTGACCCAATGGGAGCAAACTGCTGACTTGTTATGGAAAAAAACATTACGATATAAAAATAGAGATATAACCCATCAGCTTAACTGTTAAATCTCTCTGAGGAAGGGAAACCCTTGGAAAGGCCTGGTTTTCATCTTAGTCCCTTATGGCAATCTACCAAAGAAATTAGTTAGTGTGTTTTCACGCCTGCTTTAATTCTTCATTTTTTGTTTGAATTCACTTGCAGTGAGCTTGGTTGGGAGCCAAAACAAGGCGAGAGCCATTTAGATGCAATGCTTAGAGGTGAGATATTGAATGCCCTGGGTGTATTTGGACATGCTACAACAAGAAATGAAGCAATTAGGCGTTTTAATGCTTTCTTGGCCGACAGAGATACACCCCTTCTTCCCCCAGACACAAGAAAGGTTCAAGAATTGAAATATCTATTTCTTGCCTTCTTCCATTTATGATATCTGCTAACCTGTTCTGCTAACTGTTGTTGCAGGCAGCCTATGTGGCAGTAATGCAGAATGTCAGCGCATCAAACAGAATGGGTTATGATTCCATACTTAGAGTTTACAAAGAGACTGATTTAAGCCAGGAGAAAACACGCATTCTAAGTAATGATCAATTATATTGACGCGTCTCGAGATATTGAATAAGTTAACTTTGTGACAGTTATCTTTTTTTAATCCCTTTTAGGTTCATTAGCATCTTCTCCAGATCCTGACATTATTCGAGAAGTTCTCAGCTTTCTGTTGACATCCGAGGTATCTTCATTTCATGTTTTTATCTGTTGGTATCAACATATGCTTTGGTGATCATTTTCAATCAATGATCAAGAGACTTCGTTGTGTGCATGACAAAGGTTCGAAATCAAGATGCTGTTCATGGACTTGCTGTTAGTAGAGAGGGACGTGAAACTGCTTGGATATGGCTGAAGGTAATATTCATATAGTACATATTAAAAGTAAGCCGTAACAAAAATGAAGCTTCCCTCACATAGGCAGGGTTAAAACCATAAATGTGTATCAACCAAAGATAGCAGTCAACCTTACCTATGTCAATAAGCAAGCATTGTGTTTGAGGAAGCTCCTAGCCACTGGGCCAACTTAAGTTATCAATTCTCATTTGTTTTTGCTTCTACTACTAATTGGTGGTTGGAAACAGGAACACTGGGATCACATCTCAAAAACCTGGGGCTCTGGATTCTTAATTTCTCGCTTCATCAGTTTAATTGTCTCACCGGTTTGTACTCTCTCTCTCAAGATCACTTAATGATGTCATGAGGTGTATTGTATCAACAACTTTATCTTTTGTTTCCCAGTTTTCTTCATTGGAGAAGGCTAGTGAAGTGGAGGAGTTTTTTGCAACCCATCCAATGCCTTCAATATCTAGAACACTGAAGCAAAGCATTGAACGCGTGCACATTAACGCCAAGTGGGTTCACAGCACCCAGAGTGACCAAGAACATCTGGCCAAGGTTGTGAAGAAGTTAGCCTACCAGTAAAAGACTAGTAACCTTCTGTATTGTATGTATGTGGTTCAGAACAAAATTCACAAATAGAAACCATAATCAAATAACTAGTGGACTATGCTGATAAATGACATGTGTTTGAACCTCCTGTTTCAGAGCATAAGATTTCATACTTAGCCTACATGAAGTGACGACAGGTCTATCGATTTTTAAGGGTGTTATTCACGGTGTATAGTTTCGAGATAACAGTGACAATCGTCAGATTTTGCAATTATCCTTGAACAAACGAGTAACTGATAGAGGGAAAAAATCAATGCCAAATTGTTAGTTCTTGTATAATCCACCAGGCGGCTGAAACAATGCCGAGTAGAGCCTCACAGAGCCTTTCAGCTCGGAGGCACAACGAATACAATGTCAAGAGCATGGAACTATCATTTGTATCCAATCCTAAAACAACAACAAAGAGCTAAAACATTTACATTGCCTTACAACAAAGAGCAGTGTATAACATTAGTGCTGTCCCAATTCAATACTTCATTCATGTCTTGCTCTTGAACTTCCTCTGAGCTTTCAGATCAACCACAAGCACAGAGATATTGTCCTTGCTTCCCTTCTGAAGAGCACGGCTTGAGAGGAGCTCCGCTGCTGCTTGAGCTGCCGGATCAATCCCCTCGCCCCTTTCCAAGGGAAGTGATGTCCCGTTCTTTTTGTGCCAGAGCAGTATTCGTTTTCGGGCCAAATCACATGCCTCTTCATTTGTCATCACATCCCATAGACCGTCACTAGCTAGAATGAGGCACTCATCTTCTTTGGCCCTTGGAATGAACGTCACTTCGGGTTCTGGAATGATCCATGGTTTCAAGTATCTATCACCTGCAATCAAGAACCAGCTGTGTAAGAGTTTGAACTATACACGACTTACAAGGTAATGATAACTGCAACTGGTTAATTGCAGATAGCTATTGTCTACTATACGTATTTTGCACACAAGTATCCTCAATTTTAAAACGTTATTTACAGCAATAGCTCTTTTTTGGCAAAAGATAACGAAAATGCTTTTGACCCTGATCTCAAAAAGTACCATCTTTTTAGGAATCTTGTTACATCTACTCAACCATTCTCTACATCTAATAAAGTGTTTTTGACAATTATGAAGTATTTTTGGAGATTCAGAGTCAACTATGTTTTCAACATTTTCTGACAAAAAAGAACAGTCTGCAAGCTGTTGAAAGTTTAGGTAGCTGTAAATAACATTTTAAAGTTGGGGTTAGTTATGTATAAGAGATATATAGTACGCAATAGCTATCTGCCATCAGTGTTCTAAAGCTCGGGATAACTCATGGATATCTAGCCACTGAGTTTGAGAAGTGTGTATCGGTTAGGAAACCGGTCAAACTCGAACTTGGTCAAAACACAATCAAACTCGAAAAAATCGGTCAAATCGATCAAGAAATGGTCAACTTGGTCTGATTTGGGTCAAGGGGTCAACTCACTTGGAACTATCATATTAATTCTTGAAACTCAAAAGTCATAGTTCCGGTTTTACTTTATTAAGTTATTTGGAACTATCTTATTTTGTTGAACTAATTTAAATTTGTGTATTATTTTGTAGGAATTCAGTTACGAATGTGAAATCATAAGATCTAATAACAATATTTGACAATTTTAAGTTATGTGATATTTTTGCCTTAAATATATATATATTGAGATTGAATAAAAACTGAGTTTTGTCTATATCCCCAGGTTTTCTGGCCAAGTTTTGGCCAACCCCAAGTTTTATAACACTGTTTGCCATAAGTTATGGAACGGGCAAATGAACATGTAAAGATGACGTGCATACCGATAGATCTTGACATAGCAAGAACCCCAAAAACACGGTGCCCATTCCATTGTATGACTTTGCCTCCAGCTGCTTCTATCCTAGCATACTCATCTTCACGGTTGGGCTAAGATCCATACACAAAAAAAAAAAAACAGAAATCAATATCAATCTAGACCTTCACAAAAGTACAAGACTAGAACTGCATGGCTCATACTTTATGATCCACTGACAATGCCATAGGTTCCTTCCCACGATACAGAACTGCCCTAGAATCTCCACAATTTGCCACTATGATGTGAGACGGACAGATAACAGCAACCACAGCAGTGGAGCCAACGGTCTCTGGAGCTACAGGTTCAAGATTAGGTTTTCCTCCAACCTCATCATCAACCTTAAGGAAACAAGTGGTGAATATTTTTCTCCATTGCTCTTGGCAACCATCTTTAACACTTCCATCACTCAAGTGTTGCTTCACAGACTCTACCTCTTCTGTCAAAGCAGCATGCATTCGATGACTGCAATAGTTTGCAACCTGAACACAGAAGCAAATAGAGTCAAAGCAAAAAGGTTAGCATATAGTATAGAAGAAGCACTTGAATAAAAAATGGTTAAATAGAATAATTATTGCACATAACCATCCATAACTTTAAAACGTTATTTACAGCCACCTAAACTTTTGAAAAGTAACGAAAACGAAAATGTCATAAAGTGACAAAAATGCTGTTGACCCTAATTTCATAAAACACTTCGTAGATGTAAAAAGACAAACGATTAGGGTCAAGGACATTTTCGTCATTTTTTACGAAAAATAATTAATTGCAATTTTTGAAAGTTTATGTAGTTGTAAATAACGTTATGGATAGTTATGTGCAAAATATATATAGTAGTATAATACACAATACCTATATGAAATTAGCCCTAAAAAACAAGAAAGAAGAAAGAAAAATTGCCAGAAAAGGGATTGGGCTAAAGGTGTAGAATGTGCTAACCTGTGAGCCCCCATGACCATCATAGACCCCAAAGAAATGAGCAATCTGGTGAGGCAAGCTCTTGGTCAAGCCATCAAGAATTCGATCACCTACTAGCATTTGGATAGGAATATTTAGAAGGCGAGGCACAGTTGCAACTGCATCTTCCATTTCAGGTCTTCTTCCACAAACAGAAGTAACTCCCCAAAGAGGCACATATTCTAACTCAAAAACACTACGGACTATTCCACTTGTAGCTCTTTCCAGAGGCACTTGAGCAGCTGATGACTGTTTTGGGCAAGACCCATCTTCTCCAAGGCCGAATGGAACAGTAAGGAGATCACTTGAGGTCTTTGTTTCTTCATTTGACTCACCCAAACCAATGGTCTGGGCAATGATATCAACACTGCAATTACTCTTATCTTCTTCTACCAAGCCAGATGGCCCTATTTGGGAACAAGAACTATCAAGAATTTGATCACCATCCACGGATGAGCAATCATCTTCCTCAATTTCTGGAACTATTACATCTTCACCGGCTACCGAATTCCTCTTATTTTCAGAAATCATATCCAAAGGAGCGGTCCCTATACTATTAACTTCATTCTCTGAATCACCATGATTGAAATCCTCACCACCCTTCCCTTCTGAAACCTTATTAGTTAAGGAATCAGGCAC
Organism: Erodium moschatum; assembly: GCA_036897745.1. Taxonomy (NCBI): domain Eukaryota; kingdom Viridiplantae; phylum Streptophyta; class Magnoliopsida; order Geraniales; family Geraniaceae; genus Erodium; species Erodium moschatum. Next base: position 3,974 of record JAYMSV010000512.1, on the reverse strand, counting down.
ACACCCGGGTGTGTTCATGATCAATTTTAGTCTTTTGATGTCCCTATGGGTATCTAGAGTTGGGTTATCGAATTCACAGACTGAATTGCCTAGTCTAAATGGCATAGCAACAGCAGGGGACATCTCCTCCATGAAAATCTCTATCTAAGAAACTCAAAAGGTTGAGTTCTAAGCCTTTTAACATCACACAAGCTGTCATTTTTCAACTAATCCATCACCTTCTTCTACTCTCATTAAGGATGAACTCGAACATGATTGGTGGGTCTGGTCTTAAGAGACAATCTCCTATGCCTAATAAAGTCAAAGCCACATAAGAGAGCAAGCAAGTTCAGGTGGTGAAATGGAAATGGGTAGTCAGATCTGATGAGCAGCCACAGATCCAATCTCCCATTTGGGGGAAGAAACTTAACCCTAGAATAGACTGTTGGAACTTCTAGGCAACCCCTCTCTGGACTCTTCTCTATCTACCTCCATCAACTACAGTGAGAGAGAGAAAACCCAGAAAAGGAAGAAGAAAAAGGAGAAAACTTTATATGCAAATCCAACATAAACTAAAATTAAATTTGAAACCAACCTACCTCCTCCTCCTATCTTCTTCTCTCACAGAAAGAAGGGTCATGAGAAAGTCCCGAGAATCACAGGGAAAACCCAAAAGAAGATGATGCTCCTTTTCCTTTTCATTTCACTCCTCACCCTTCCCTGGATCTGAGGTAACCCATATCAGCCTCTTGTTGTGCTTTCTTATAGTTTATAGCTCTTTCTCTGTCTGTCACTGCTTGCTCTCTCTCTCTCTCTCAAATAATTGCCAGGAAAAGGAAGTGAAACAGAAGAAGAGGAACTTAGAAATAAATAAGGGAGAAAAGGGTCACTACCTAATTCATCAACAAATTGTGGAAGAATGAACTAAAAAATCTGGAAACCATTGCAAGGGAAAGAGGAATCAACAAAAAGTAAATAGAAACAAGATGGGTATATATGGGTTGCTTACCATTTATAAATTATCAGCTCAAAATGGGATGGGTTGTTGCTTTCTCTCTTTTTTTCCTTTGCTTGATTATCTGTTTTATAAGAGTAATATATGTTATGGGGGTGATGATATTAAATATTATAGAAACTTGGAAGAGAGCAAGACAGGGAGTGAAGAAGGAAGAGAGAGAATGAAATTAGTACAAGTGAGGAAGAAAAGACAAGAGGGAGATAGTGAGAGATGGACAGATGTTAAATCTGGGAGAGCATATTAAAGCATCTCCACCCATTTCATCACTCATCTCCTTCTTCTTCCTTCTTCCCCTCTCATCTCAATTTTAATGGAGAGGTCCATGTGTACTCCATCAAATGCCCAAAAGGAACCTTTTTGTTACACCTACACACACCCACACCCTGTACTAGCATCTACAGTGGTGTTTGTTCCTTTTATTAGACCTCCCCGAAGTGAAGGTCGATTTCGGAGATCAAATCTGTGGGTCTAAATTAGATCGGATTTGACAGATTTTACAATGGAGCGTCTGATTCAGTCATTCAGAGATCGATCTAACCAAAATCATACGTGTAAGGAAAAGATTCGTTAAGGAAAGAGAGAGAATCGTGAAGGAGGAGAGAGACATAGAGAAGAGTGAATCGAGGAGACGAAGTTGACGATCGATGAATCTGCAGATTTGGAGGACGTCGAATCGTCACGAGAAGAAAATAGGAGCAGAAACGTCAGCAAATCCCTTTTTTCTCACTTTCGACGATTTTTTCGACCTCCACTGTGGAAGATCTTAAAAAGAGGGAGAGAAGTCAAAGAGAGCGAGACCACGAAATTTATCGTGAGAGTCTCTTGTCTTGAATGTTTGTTAATTTTCCTTTAATGATTTATATATATATGTGTGTGTGATTAGTTATAAAAATCACACAAATCTAGTCATGGTGTTACCGACTAATAATATGTTGTTGGGTAAACATCATTTTCATATTACAAAATGATATTTGTTTATGCATACGTATTGTAAGTCATCTTCGTTCGTAAGTCCAGCCACTGACCTTTTCTTTTCATTTTCAAGACTTGACAATGAATTTTAGTTCATTTCCAAACAAATGACATGCATTTTATGAAAATATGAGCGTCATCTTTAACAAATTTCGTCATTTTTTGAAAATTAAATAAAATTAATGACATGACTTAAACATAAAGGTCGTTACAGTATGGACCTACAACTTTTACCTTTATCCACAACACAAACTGATATTAACCCCTAGGTTATTATCTGAACCAGAGTGGTATTCAAGACTTGGCCATCAGCTCATGACATGATTGTGTTTTTTATCAGAAAAAACTTTTTTTTCTATTAGAATAGAAATCTTAGTCTTCGAAGAAAAGATCGAGAACAACGGAAAACCCCTCCGAAAAATAGAATAAAAGCATGTCAAATACCTTAATTTTTCTTAACATGAAGCAACAAAACAAACCCAAATGAGGTTTTACAATCAGACAAATCTTAGAATCTAATTTACCAATCTAAAAGCCCAAAACAACCTTGAAGCCCAACAATAAAAAGGCCTCATGACATAATTGTGAATTTTGTTGAAAGAAGAGTGTAAAACATGTTGTATGAGAGAAGTAGAAATAGGTAATGGTACTTCATTATATATATCATAGTGACATTATACTATTACTAGTTGTTGGTAATGTTTAAATTAATATTGAAAATAACAACTGTTTTTTTTGGGTAGTTGTTGTAGGACAATTGATTACAAAAATGTGTCATACAAAGGAAATTCATTGTAACCAATTATTCATTACCTAAACGGCAAACCAAGCATCGCCGTGTCGTTCTCCTATGTGTTCAACTAGAACAACCTTCAGTTGTTTGTGTAACTCTTAATTGTAAATATGAGAGACCTTGAATTCAAGATGCGGCCCTCGATGAAGGTTAAGTGGTGACGCCCATGCAAACATTTCATCATCCTACTCATCCATAAAGTCTTTTGCTGTTCCATAATTCTGATGTTCATCCTCAACCATCATGTTATAGAGAAATAAGAATGATCAAGTGTGTATGATATCGATTGTTCTTCCATCCAATACACAACATGGTCGTATAATATGTGCCAACAGACCTATAAAACTTTGAACGTTCTCTCAACATCCTTGGGTTGACAATAGCGCCGGGAGGAGAAGGGCCTCTAGGCGTCAACAAGGCTCAATAATAGTGTCGCTAGTCCATGATCGATTCTATTATACGGAAGAGGCCGAGGAAGGGGGGCGATAGTGGCTACTCTAAACAGATTCTGAACAATCTTTCGAAGTGAATGCAACTTCAGCTGCCAAAACCATCAATGATGACAATCTCAGGCAAAACACAAACTGATTTGTACCTATTTCTAAAAATCTTACAACCAAGAAACACTTAATTCGTATCTCTCAACTCCAAGCTTCACCGGGCGTTTCAAATTCGTATCAATATAGTTTTATGCGACACCCCTCATTCATTGTACAATTCCGATTACATACAACTGTGTGCAAAAACATGTTTCATGTTCTTGTTTTTTCAGTCTTATAATTGTATTAATTTATTTTCTTCATCGATTGTTAATTTGTTATTATGAGTCATAAAGGAACATTTAAGGTGTAGTTGCGGCATGAAACCACCCATGACTTTAGCAACCATGGAATGGTTGGACCATTAACTCATAATTAATTACCAACGTTTGATGAAAGGAATGGAAGTCACCGTTGACTTCTGAGGTCATGCCCAACCACGATACCACTAATGCCACCATCATCTTCAACCTTTCCAAAAATGCCAATTGTTTTTTTTTTATCGGCAAAGCAAATTTAAATTAAGTGCTCTATGAAATATAGAGCAAGTGAAGTATAAGCATTGAGCGTTCCATAGGAACCTCGAACCAGAACCCTCAACGAGAGGAGGGATTACAACCAAGTGAAAAACAACCGATACAACCTGAAGATGAACCACAAGAACACAACCAGT
>JAYMSV010000511.1:0-16647 GCA_036897745.1 Erodium moschatum | reverse complement strand
CCTTAAGTCTACAGACCTGATCTGATCGACTAATAAGTCAACAGTCAGTTCTTGAACGGTATAAGTTGACGATAATTAGTTTCTGGTTTTACCCCAAAAAATAAAATAAAAAATATGATACGATTATATCATATTAATTTTCTTTTAATTAAATTCAAAGACTAACAAATGTGAATTAAGCGTGAAATTGACTGACAATCAATTTTACGAGGAATTTACGGGACTTGTCACCTTTGAATTTCCTGTTTTACCCTCCCGAAATGATTAGATATTCACAAATCAATTTTATTTTACACAACTCAAAAACGTTTTGCTTCTTTGTAATCCGCTTCTATGTTCCTGGTGACTATCTCAACGATTTTGAATTCGTTAACGATTAGACGTTGTATCCTGGAGACCGTTGTCCATACAGGACAGTCAAGCGTCTTAAGAAAATCGGGCTACCGGGTCTCGACTAATCCATAGATTTCCTTACTTTTCAATGATTTCGATTTGTAATTTCTGTTGTTTGAATTTGTTTATTCGTTGATATGCTAACGTATTATCTACGCAGGTCCACCTCAACGTCTGTAAAGAAGAAGACTTCGGGAAGCTAAGCTACACGGTTGGGAGGGGAGTGATGCTTATGTTGGCGGGGTGGGGTTCGATCCTGGGTTGCGTGTTTTTGACTACTTCGATGGTTGAGATCATTCAGCTCAAGGTGGGGAAGCTCTCCTGCGGGAGTGAGTACACTTACAAGGCTGTGGGCGCGCTGATTGGGATCGTGCTTCTAGCTCTGGGGATCTATGTGCCGTTCGTTATGCATACTATTTATATTTCGTTGAAGAAGTCTCCTCTTTAGAAGGAAGGATTTAGATGCATGATGTGATTTTTATGTACTGTAAACGTGGATCTTGAGACAACACTAAAGTTACGTATATGGATCGTTTTATGTTTCTTTTATCGGAAAAACAACCGAGGAATTATACGTTAGTTTATTTTATTCTCCAATCACACCTGTTTCCAAGCAAGGATACTCGTTAGAATTTGAACATGTGGTTTTAAGGAACAGTGAGAACGTGAAAGAGCTGTCCACCACCAAATCAACCTAGTTAGGTTGTGGATCATTTTATATAATTTTGATTTTTTCTTCTTCTGATAACCGCGAAATCAAAAAGATGAATAAATCAGATGTGAACTTTGGTAAATTCGATAAGGAGGGCTTTGTTTTGTTGAGCATGACTCAAACGAATTCGAGTTTGGACGTGTACGATTACAATTAGTGTCGATGACCAAAGAAGATAGACTAAGCCTTAACTCGTTGAATCCGCCTCGATTCGACGTCCTACGACCTCTTAGTCTAACTCGTCTTTCTCTAAATCTCTCACTGCTGACGACCACCTCGTCTTTATTGAAACCCTCTCATCTCGTATATTTTATCAGTGTCGAATATTTTCATCCAGATCCTCTCATTGCTGACCTCTGTTCATCAAGGGAGAAGCACAATCGCACATGAACCTATCTTTCTTTTTGTAATTTCACGAAAAATAAATAGGTTTAGTAATGTTTTAAATGGTGGCTAATTGCGCATAAACACGACTTCCCGCTAATGCTAATTTCTCTTATTAACTGTAGGGCAAATCATACATAACTCTACATATTTTTAATTTTATCCTACCTAATTAAAATAGTGTAACTCATACTTTAGCAAAGAATGTTATGATATATGAATAGTTTAATTGAGTTCTTCGCTTATTCCGAATGTATTGTTATTAGTTTTGAACAATGATTTGCTACAGTTATAAAATTCATCATTTATTAAAAAAAAAATTGTTTCCGATACCTTTAAGGGGTATTTTTGTCCTCTTTGATCTTTTACGTTTGATTTTGGGGTGAAATTCGCCATATGCCCAAAATACCCTTAAGGGGTTCAAACCCTAAAAGCCCAGTTCTTCTCTCATTTTCTTCCACACCTTCATTTCTCATTTCAGATCTTCCATTCATATCTACAGCCTCCCTCTTGCTCGAAGAATGGTAGCGAGCTCCTCCTTCAACCGCGCCTCCACCTCCTCCGCCGCTCCCCCAACGCGCCTCCTCCTTCTCCGGCGAGTTCGGTGTGCTGCAGAAGTTGCGCCTCAGCGACACTACTATATCCGTGGATAGTACAGGGGATTCAGATAATCGGGTGGTTGATGAACCTGCTCAAACCTCGTGGAGAGGTTGCGGGGGGCATGCTTCCTATCTTGGGTGGTTTGGGCAAGACCTCTCTTGCTCACCTCGTTGTAAGACAATTCTCTTGATGATATCTGCTCGTTTATATTCCGCCGCCATACACTTGGAGTAAATTGAATAAAGAAGTCATTGATTCGGGTAATTTTTCAAATTATGTATTAGTCATGTTCAAATACCTTAAATGCTTTAGCTTTGTCACTGAATCTTGTAGCCCCTTACATTACATGTAACCACATAGACTCAACCCTTTTGTGCGTCCAAGCTTCAACAAGTCCAACAGCACATTACGATTTAATAAATTGCCACCCAACATCCTCGTTGCCCATGACTACCCTTTACATCATTTGTTCGTAAAGTGTTGCTTGACTTGTTATTGAAGCTCACATGCACGAGAGTGCTGAGAATATGTGGTTATAGGTTCAAGGTGTTACTATAGATTCAGTGGACAACTAAAACATTTGAGGTATTTGAACACGACTAGTACAGAATTTGAAAAACTATCCTAAACAGTGACTTTATTCAATTTTGCTCGGTGCATGGCGGAGGAATATAGACAAGCAGATATTATCACGTTCGAAGTTATTACGAACCAAAGAAGCAACACCTCCGTTGTTAGTGATGACGATGGCCATGCTTCCAGCCAGTGTGGAGGAGACGGTTTAAACATTCTAAATAGTATTCCGTGCTTGCATGAGCTGAAAATCGGGAGTTGTCCAAGACTAGTGTCATTTGGAGAGATAAGTTTTCCATCCACACTCTAGAGCTGTCTTATTGGGAGGCTCTGGAGACATTGCCTCTGATGCATGTTGAGTGTTTCCTTGATGACCTCCATATATGGTGCTATAATTCTCTTCAATCTATTCCTATTGCGAAAGAAGCCAAAAGTGGTGAGTTAGTCTGCTGAAGGGTGAAGAGTTTGTCGATTTATGACAATAACAAGCTATTAGAATACATGATGATCTCCGACATGCTTTCCAACAGTTGGCAAGCTACCCATATCTCTCAAGAAATTTAATATAGAAGTCTACTTTGGGTTGGTATAGCTTCCAAAGGCATTGCTGAGGTCGTCACTTGAAGAAATTTCTATCCATTGTTGTCAAAACTTTCCAGGGTTGCCAGAGTCCATCGTGCAGACGACATCCTTAACCTTAAAAGGGTTTGATTGTGAGAATTTAAGGCCTCTTCCGAATCAGATGAGCAGCCTCACTAGTCTTGTTAGGCTCGACAATGTTGGTCATCTAGCTGTAAGGTGGTCCATCCGTCCACAAGGAGGAGGTTTAGGTTTGCCACTCAACCTCAACGAACTTAGCATCGGAAAAACACTACTTAATGGGAAGGACATGTGTAAGTGGGGACTCGACTGTCTCAGTGGGGACTCGACTGTCTCACCTCTCTTTGATCGCTTTCGATCAATGGAAAAGGCATGGATGATGTGATTTCCTTTCCGGAGTATGATGATGGCAAATGTTTCTTCCTGCCCACCTCCATCACCCATCTCGGGATACGTGGTTTCAAGAACTTGGAATCTCTTTCCAATGGACTCCGAAAACTCAGCTCCCTCCAAGATTTGAAGATCATTGGATGTCCTAAGCTCCGGTACTTGCCATCAGAAGGCCTGCCTTCCACGCTGCAAGTCCTCGAAATAGTTCGATCTCCTATCGTGGGAGGACGTTGTAAAAAGGATGAAGGAGATTATTGGCCGGTCGTATTCCACATCCCCTGTGTCTATATAGACTATAAAATGCAGTAGCAAACGAGTCAAAGTATGTATCATAAGTTTTATCTTCAAATGTATTGTTACTGTATGAGACAGGGGGACTAGTTACTATTATGACAATGAAATCAAGGCGTGGCTCATTCAAAAGCCATTTCTTACTGTTGCTCTTCCTTTACTTTGAATCTTATGTCCTCCATAATGTCTCTGTGGCCTTGAAGCTTACTTGTATCTTTTGCTAATTCGCGGTTTGGGGAACGGTGCGTCGCGCTGTGCATACTCATACTAGAACTCCAGCCCTTACCATAATTAATTAATCTCGCTCCTAATGAGTAAAGTTTCTAACTTTTCTTCAATCTCACTCCTAAAAGCATTAGTAAAACATAAATCTTTCATGAATAAGAGCATCCACAATGCTTCCAGCTTGCAGTGAGGTGCTGGTGGGGAGAATAAAAGAAATAATTTTTTGGTAATAAGTCAACACATAGTCACTACCCTACAATGCTAGGTGGTAAGTGGTGGTGGTTTTAAGTCTTTTTCTTCACACTTTTGCTCCCAGTTGGCGCCGAGGAGGGGTGGTGAGCTCATGATCTTTCCTCCCCACCAACGCCCTCCCAGCCAGCTACCAGCAGCTCCCAACCGGCTCAAGGGCCAGCGTTGTGGATGCTCTTAATACATGTATACCTGCTTAAAACTACCATTTTGAATTTTTATATAGAAAAAAGAAACTACATTTTGGCAAAATGTGAACTACCCTTTTGTTTCACTTGAACTTCTTATTTACTTTTACTATTCATTTGAATCAAGAATCACTCTCTGTTTTAAGCTATAGTCAACAAACATACTCTACGTTCTAACGGTCAAGAAACACACCCTATGTTCATTTGAGTTGAGAAACACGATCTACTCAATGTAAACTTACTCACCCTAATATTAAGACGTTGTCTAAATCTTAGAGAACTGTCGTCATCGATTGGTAATTTAGTCGATTTACGGTATCTTGATCTTGAGGATACTCCAAAGCTTTTACGGATGCCGAATGGGATAAAAAACTTGACAGGTCTCCAAAAACTGTCCGAGTTCATCGTTGGGAAGAACGGAGAGCTTGGAATAAGTGATTTGAAGAACTCTTCTGGTCTTCGAGGAAAGCTTTTGATCACAGGCTTCATAGTTCATAATGTGGATGATATTTCAGGTGCAATTCGTGCTCGTTTAAATGCCAAAGATGGTCTTGAAGAGCTGTGCATGCAATTAGCGGCGGAACCAGCCTTTTCAGTAAGGAGGTATTTGTTCTCGTGGACTTTACGTTTTGCACGTATTTGTTCTAAAATATTGTCCAAATCTGATGGGGAAACTTCAAAGTCATTTACCTTCCCTCCCGAATCAGATGAGCAACCTCACTAGTCTCGTTGATCTCTGCATTTAAGATTGTCCGGGTCTAAGGTGGTCCAACAATCCACAAGGAGAAGGTTTAGGTTTGCCGGTTAACCTCAGGGAACTTAGATCGGAAAAACACTCCTTGAGAAGGACATTTGCAATTGGGGCCTAGACTGCCTCACTTCTCTCGAATCCCTTCGCATCAATGGAGAAGGCATGGACGATGTGATTTTCTTTCCTGGTTACGATGATGGCGCGTGTTTCTTCCTGACCACCTCTATTACCCATCTCGAGATATATAATTCCAAGAACTTGGAATCCCTTTCCAATGGACTCCAAGAACTCAGCTCCCTCGAAGATTTGAAGATCAGCTGGTGTCCTAAAGCTCAGGTACTTGCCATCCGAAGGGCTGTCTTCCACACTAGAAGTCCTCGATATCTATAAGTCTCCTGTTGTGGGAGAACGCTGCAAAAAAGACGAAGGACATTATTGGCCCATCACATTCCACAAGAAAGTGCAGTAACAGACAAGCGAGAATATGTATCATATGTTTTTTCTTCAGATATATTGTTATTGACAAGACATACATATGACTATACGAGTGCCCCATGGAGGTCAAGTAATCGCTCACCTCGAAGGCCACTTCTTACTGTTGCTATTCCTCTGCTTTGAAACTCGTACTCCGTTTTCGTCTCCTGCATAATTTCTCTGTGAGCTTGAAGCTTCCTTGCATCTCTTGCTCTCCTCCTCTTCTCAACCCTATATGCAGTCACTTTGAATACATATTGCACTTCAAATATCAAGTACTACGGACAAATTTAAGTATGCAATAAAGCTTCCAAAGATGGTTTACCTCATCCAAAGCTTAACCCTTCTCCTTCACTGTCGAGATTTGCGGAGGTATGTTGATAATCTCGAGATCATCTGGCATGTAAATGAACCTGCATAATTCGTGCACGAGAGTATAATAGGCCTCCACAAAGTCAACCAGTCTGAAACTAAAATCTCAAGAAAAGAGAAACGAAATATGAAATTGATACGCGTGAAACTTCACCAATATCTGCAAGTACACAACGAGTCTCTTCCTTTCTGCAAAGCTAAACTATGTGTAAACAAGTTAAGTTCCGACCATCTCACTAACTCTAAGTACTTTTCTTTTCTGTTTTCCCCTAATACATGTAATTTACAGTCTACAAAACAAGAATTAGCCCCCAAATAAATTGTACAAGTCAAACCAAACTGGGTAATTATCGGTCGTTTGAAAGGAAAACTCTCTTTGATTCAATGTCTTGCACACTTTGAACTATATCATCAATGTTCCTCGATAGATGATTGGAATGCTCTTCCATGTCTCTCAAAACCATATTAAGCTGTTCTTGATATGCAGCTGAACGTTTGCGCTCACGTTGTAGCTCAGCAGTCAATTCCCGAATCTTTACATCTTTGTCATCCTGAAAAGTAAATCCAAGAAAAATAAATGATTGGTTCATATGGAAAATATAATAGCATTGTTAATGCTTAAAAAGGCGATTAGAGATCCTTTTAATCTATTCTTGAGGGACTAACCTTTTGCCTGAACTATTCATTTATCTGAACAAGCTTAGCTTTGTGAATCTTTCTATATAATTGGAAGGCCCGGATAAGCAAAGTTTTCTTCAAACTCACTAAAGTAACATAATAAATCAATCTCACTCCTAAAAGCATTAGTAACAGAACCTTTCATGACTTAATATATCTAAACACCGACAATTTCTCCTTTTAGGGATTTTCAAGAAATAATGTCTTATTTAATGTTGCATTATATTTGTAAGTGGGTTGTGATTATTCAACCTTAAAACTCCACCTTGCACTAAATCTGCTATTAAGAGATCAACCTATATAAGCTGATCTAAGAAATACCAAATTAGGAATGGAAATCAAAACACTAACAAATATTGCAAACAATAGCTAAAGAAAACATCCGTTTCTAGAAAGCCGAAATATTTTTAGCTGAGACTTGAAAATACTAACCGGAGCTTGAGATAAGATCACACTCCGGCGGCTATTTGCCGGAGCATCAACCAGAGGATGATTATGCTCCTTAACAAATCTTGTAACAGCCCATTTCCCCGATTTTTCCTTTTTCACTATTATCATCGCCTTACACCCTTCTCTTGTAACAGCTCGAGGCTTCCTATTTTCACTTTTCCTAGGCCTTAGCCTACGAAAACCCTCCTTGTTACACACAAGACGGCGCCAAACAACTTTCCCATCACGCATTGACCGCCTAAAAGCATCCACACGCATCACGAATCCCGATTGTGGGGCATACGCATCGTAGAAAACCTTAGCAGCCTCTTCGGATTCAAACTCCATGCCTACATATGGCTCCATATCGAGACTTCCTTCTTCCAAGGGTAATATCGTCTCTTCTCCATGAGAGTTCTCTATTGCAATCTCATTTTCACTCAAAGAAGGGTCCTCATCCACTGTTCAAAACACAATTTTTATTCAATGTTGATAGAGAAAATCAAAAACCCAATTTGAATTACATTGTTCTTCACATCTATACCAACAAGAAACCAATCAAATCGATACATAAGGCCTTCGTATCTGAATTGAAACCAATCAAAGCTAACACTTATAGTATTAAGTATAACCTAGGGCACATAACTTTCCATGTAGAGAAACATAATCAATAGCACAAAAGCAAGCCCTTTCAATCCAATATCCAGACATGCACATAAAAATGCCAAAAGCTAGAACACAAAGAAACAAAAGTAAGCAGATTTTGAACAGCTTAATACACAATACACCACAAATCAAATATAGATTCAGTTCAATCAGAGGAATCAAAAAGCTCCAACTTTCAGCACACAAACAACTCAAAGAGCCTAGAATCCGAGCAAATTGAAATGGGTTAGATTCTGAAAACAAATTCGAGAAGCCCAATTTCCACTTCCCTCAGGTAAATTTTCCCGGGAAACAAACAGGGTGTAAGCAGCACCCGATGGAGAAGAAATCTGATTCTAAGACATGGGTAATGTAAATGGTGATTAAAAATGCTTACTTGAGAGGTCGAATCCTGAAATAGATCGCTCCTTTGCTTGCCGGAGAGAGCTCGGTTGAAGAAGGCTTAGGGAGAGAGTGAGCTAAGAACTCCGAAGGGTGTGTAGGTCGTGCGACACCGTTTTGTGTCTCGTTTTTATTGGTCGATCCCATGTTTTTGTGGATTTATGTCTCCTAAATAACAACAAAAATACTAAAAAAACATAATAATTATTAAGTTAAATCTTTATTTAACAGTTATATAGATAATAAATTTAACATGTTACTGGTAAAATATATGGAATTAGTTTGTATGAGTTTGAAATTAATTAAGTTTTATTTTAATTTTTTATTTTGAATGGATCTGACCTGAGAAATCAATCGTTTATCAAAATGTAACCTAACAACACGCCAAAAATTATCTTATATGTAAAATATTGATGAAATTACATGATCATATATTTTATGGAGGTCATTCTCCATTTTCAATTTGTCCCGATCTCAAAATCTTAAAACTTGACTAAACGTGGATTTACATTGTTTTAACATCGACGGCTTCTTACGCTCATACGTATATTTTTCCTATTACAAATAAAGTTAGTATAAAATCTATTTTATATTTAAAATCCTTTCACATATTTTAAAATACTTTAGAATAGACAACATAAAATAACAAAAAAGATGAAATATTTTCAATATGATTTATTCATCGAAACAATAACCTTACTCGAATTATAAAATTGAACTATTAATTACCATATTAAATCATTAAAAAATAAAACACAATTTGACATTTAAAACAATATATAATTATATTACATGCCCAAATTCGGTGCGAGTGAAAGCACGCAAGCCTTTCTCAGTAGAGCTCTTTCTCTTCTCTCTCGCTCTTCTAATGAAAAATGAAAATGGTTCCAATTTCATTTCGAGTCATCGCTACTCTCTGATGTCCGCGAAAGCAACAATCGCGTCTCGCATCTCGATTCCGAAGCTATTTTGATTCTGTAAGTTCCTATTTTCACTTCTCAGATCGATTTTTTGCTTTCGGTTCATCACTTGTCGAGTACAAATTCATGTAATCTGGAAACCATCCTGGGCTGAAACCGTCGTCTGGGGACTAGATTTTCCGGGAAAATGTTTTTTTCCCGGAAAAAACTATTGGGTTTGTGGAAATTTCAATTCATGAGCGAACATATTCAAGTATTTAGTGATTTTTCTGAATGAATTTGTTCGTATGTTGATACTTTGCATTTTTAGTTACAGTATGAACTATGAAATGTAATTATCAAATTCTATTTTGTCACAGCTATGTGTATTTATGGTCCAATTTTTCTGATGTTGCTTTAGTAGTATTGATTTTAATTATCTTCGATTTTTCTGTGTTTTTATCAAGTATATGTTTAAGATTCCATGGAATTGCCTCTTGAACATTGTTAGAGTTTAGTTTATTTCCAGCTATAAGTATTTCCGATTCCTAGTTTAGTTTAGTTTCCTATTGTATTGAAACGACGAGAATTATCAATGAGTGGATTTTTCCGTTAGCACGGTGGACACGTGACTATGAATTGATAGAATCTGTCTTGTGTTGTGTCCAATTAGCTGAAAATGTAAGATTGGATCGAGTCCAACTTTCTTAGATTGTAAAATGGTTTCTCAAACCAGGAAACTATCGAATATCGTAAGTGAGAGAGGAGGAATTAGATTCACTACCATTTGGAGGATTCATAAATTTCTATTTGTGGTGAAATTGATGAACTTCCACATTTGAGCAATGGTCATGTGTTGATAAGGCATTCATGACTGTCTCCCTGTTGCTTGATGCTAACTCTACAAAGCATGAGTGGGCACTTTTAGTGTGCAGTTTTTCGGGGGCAAACTGCAAGGGTGAATCGGCGAAAAGGGTTTTTCTTCGGCGAACCACCACCTTGTGGGCGAAGGATTCATCGTCCCACTCAATTCGCCCACCTTGTGGTCACTTGCTATGCGACACGTGGCTATTCGCCCATGCACTGGGCTAGTACCATTGTGGGGAGGCTGGGCGAATCGACCGATAAAAGGAGGATTCACCTGGGCTGGGGGATATTAGCATTGGAGATGCTCTTATGTCTCATACCTAAGCCATCTTTATTGACTTCATTTTATGCTTTATCCTATTGCTTTTTCAAAACCACATTACGCTCTATATTATTCGTTTCTTTAACATGCCAAGAATCCATATCGAACTAGAACTGCACGGTGCATGGAAAGTAATTGAAATAGATTTGGTTAAGAGTTGCATGTTTGGAAAGAAAACGTAACCTCTTCATACTTTGTAGCGTTCTCAAGATTTTAGTTGACTTTATTGATTTACTTGGCAACCTAGTTATGGGTTTCCTGTTTTAGGCCTTCTTGTTGATTTTAGTTGACTTTTATGTATTGAAGGTAATAGCAGTTCATAATCTGGGAGTGTTAACAACATGAGTATTTATAGAGGAAAATAAGAGGTAAACAAGAAAGTTAACGGAAGTTAAGAAAGTTTTCTTGATGCCCTTAGGAATTATGAACCCTAACTTTCCAATGACCTCTGAGATCAACATACTCTAGTGTAACTCGTTTTGGAGAACGTGTGTAGCAACTAGCAAGAAAGAGCAACAAACAAAACTCACGATATGCATATTGGAAACCTGACCCAAAATACTAGGAAAATCTAACTCAGTTACTCCTAAGTCCTAAGTATGCATCATTCTCAAGTAACTACCCCTAAGTTTAAAAAGTCTTTGACAACCTCTTAACTATCTTGGGTCTTGTTTTACCTCAATTCCGTCAACTTTTGGGTGTGAACGGACATAGATGTCCTCGTGAAAAAAATAACAAGGGATATCTTCGTCATTGCACAGCCCAAAATTGAGGGAATGGGGTAGATTGAGACTAAAAAAAATTAAGGGGCTGTCAAAAGTTTTTTAAACTTACGGGTAATTGATTGCGAAAGTGCATACTTCAGGATAACTGAATGATATTATCCCTAGGTCTTAGGTTCAAGATATATGTCAACAGGTTCTTAATCTCATATTTACCCGATGTAAGGACCTAGACTCACTTGGCCACTCCTAACATATTTTGGCTGTCAAATGTTTATTATTTCTTCATTTGTTAAATCCACTACATACCCGATGCTTATATTATTTTCTCAATGTGAAGGGCCACATCACATTATTCTATGCAACAATGGAATCTGACAAGCCAGTTCTAAACGGGGACAACTTGGTTGAAGGTAACTCATGTGCTATTATAGAAGCAGACCTAATTGTAGAACCACATGTAGGCATGGAATTCGATTCTGAAGACGATGCCAGGAAATTCTATACCGAATATGCCAGACGGGTAGGATTCGTTGTGCGCATTATGCAGCGTCGTCGTTCCGGCATCGATGGTAAAACTCTTGCTCGGCGGCTTGGATGTAACAAACAAGGTTTCTCTCCTAATCAAAAGGGGGTGTTTGGGGCCGATAAGAAGCCACGGCTTAGTGCACGAGAAGGTTGCAAAGCAACCATATTGGTGAAGCTTGAAAAATCTGGCAAATGGGTTGTCACGAGATTTGTGAAGGATCATAATCACCCCCTTGTTGTCACAGCCAATGGATTCAGTACCACTGTGAGTCACCTTTTCTCTGGATGACCATTGTTAGTGTTTTTACTCATTTTCATCATACTTTTGGCTTGCATTAAGGTTGCAATTTGCAAATGCAATCCACTTATTATTATAAGCTTTTACTTATTGGGTTAATTGCAGTTAGTTACACCTAAGTTTGTACGTTTTCACCTTGCTACACCCGAGTTCAAAATTCGTTTTGCAGCTATCCTAGGTTTCAAAAAAAATCACGGAGCTCTTTTTCCCATAAAATGACAAAAATGTCCTGACCCCAATATTAAAAATGTCATTTTTTTTGTGGTTTTGAATGGTGATTTATTTTACATCTACTCAGCCATTTTTTCACACCTTAACAAAATGCTTGGGTAGTTGTTGTTTTTTATAGATTGCGTTAAGAGCATTTTTTGTCATTTTCGACGAAAAAGAGCTGTGTGAAATAAATAAATAAATAAAATGAAACCTAGGGTAGCTAGGAAACAAAATTTGAACTCTGGGTGTTGTTAGGTGAAAAATTAAACCTAAGTTTTTACGTTGCTACACCCGAGTTCAAAATTTGTTTTGCAGCTATCCTAGGTTTTTAAAAAATCATGAAGCTCTTTTTCCGTAAAATGGCAAAAAAGCCTTCATGCTGATTCTTATGTTTTTTCTTCTTCCTTTTATATTGGGTGCTTTCTGAACCAGTTCAGTTTCAGCAAAATAAAGGTTGTTTGTTCATACTTGCAGGGTGATAAAGATAAGAAAATCGAAGAACTAACGATTGAGTTGGAGCATCAAGAACATCTATGCACAGTTTATAGAGAAAAGCTACTTAGTTTCATGAACACCGTCGAGGAGCAGACCGAAGAGCTGTCTTCGAAGATTCAAGCTGTTGTTAACAATGTGATGAAAGCCGAAGCAGAGTTGAAGCTTTGCCACCATAGGTAGTAGCTTAGGTAAGATGTGTGAATAACTTTTTGATCTTCTCTTTTAATAAAGCTTTGCTGGTTATGTTGTACAGTAATTGAGATCGCAGTTCTTTTTTAATTTAGAACTGTAACCTTTGGAAGTTGTTTCTGCCTCTGACATGTCATTGACGTTCTCTTGTTCGAAGAAGTTCTGCAAATGTTTTGATCGGTAAAAATCTTTTTGGTTTTGGTGTGATAAAAAATAATTATTTCTGTTAACTTTCCATTTATATGAGAGGTGAGGCTGTCCATACTGAGGGTTTGTTGAGGAGAAAACTTAGAGAAGATCCCACTGTTGGCTGCGGGAGGTTACTCTTATCTTCTTAATTACTTGAAGCTTGAAGTAGTCACGATTTGGATTAATTAATAAATTTGAAACTTTATGTGTTGCAACTCTTAAAGTTCGGTGCTTTCCTCTTAGAAACCATGGATCAAATCCTGTTATTTGAAAGTATGTACTTGTTTTTCTGAGCACTAATCACATGTTTTATGCTTCAACATGGTTAGAGCATCTCCAATGGTAGGCTATTTGTCGTTGTTTCGGCGCCGACTAATAACAAAATAATCATATTTGATGAGAGAGAAGGTGGGTCGTTGTTGGTTTTACCAACGACACCCATCGTCGGCTAGAAGCCAATTTTTGGCCATGTACTCTTACTACTACACCAAAACTACTATCTAGCACACCCATTGGAGAGGGTAGTTGTTTGGAGGAGAGAGAACCTCAAACAACTATTCAAAACAACTATATAGACTATTGTCATCGTGGATGCTTTTGGTAAAGCTTGGAATATTACATTTGCCGCTCTTTGGCTTAAAGTTCTTTTCATTAACTTCAGAAATCATCAAAGATGTAAATGCGGATGTTGGGATTCGAAAAGAGGATTGTCTTGGATATGGTGGTTAGAAATCGTATAAGGGAAATCCTTTGAGCGGGAGCCTGCTTCCAAACGGGAGCGTTCATCCCTCATCTTCATGAGTGTTTGAAGTGGTGTTTGGTGAATGACTGGTAGGTCTGGAAGGTGGAATCGGAATCCTAAAGTGTAGTCTCGACCGTCCATGATCTGTCGTTTGATATTTAAAAGGTCATATTTTTGGGATATCTGATCCTCTTTAGAGTCTCTAAGAGATAAAGTAGTACACTTTGTTCCTTGTAGCAGTAAGGATATTGTCCATAACTTTTCTGAGTTAGTTTCGTTAAAAGAGTGGAGTTCTATTATTCTTCTTTCAATTGATTCTGTTGCAAGACTACTTCTCCTCAATACCAGTTGCTTTGACTTTCATTACATTTGATGAAAAGTATAGATTTCATGTCTAACATGCATTACCTCTAATTTTATCTGATTTTATTATTTCACCCGATTTGTAATTGTAGCTCTCTTTTTTTAAATAATTGCAGCCCGTTTTAATTACAGCCAAATGAATATTTTCTCATAAAATTAAAATTTTCCATTTTTCTTTATCAATTGAGATACATATTTATTCACATTCATGTCCACGTCACTGCAGCCCTTTTTTTGCTAAATCAAATTGAATTTCAACTGGAGCAAATGTGCCGCAGTTTACTGAACAATAATCGTCACGCAAAAACGACGTCGGTTCACCCAATAACAGCGAATCAACTCATGTCCCTGAAGTTAACGAGAGCCCTGTTCACTTCAACGGCAACAGATCCCTGCTTTTATCAATCAGGTTTTCAAAAACTTTTCAAATTCAGACCAAAATCGTCAATCGGAAAATTTAATCCGGCCATGTGCCCGCGAAGATCACCGGTCCGACCGGGCGGGCGAGTTAAGCCGGATCAACAATTTCGCAAACGAAGAAATTGCCTCAAAACATTGGCTGTTTAGGGACAGAGTGCGTTTGCTTCAAAATCGACTAGCAGAAGAAACAAATTGAGGTTCGATGAACAGCACTAGAAAAATTGACTCAAAACATTTCAAAATCGAAGAGCAGAAGAAACAAATTGAGGTTCGATGAACAGAACCGACAAAATTGCCTCTAAACATTTCAAAATCGACGAGCAGAAGAAACAAATTGAGGTTCGACGAACAGAACGAAGAAATTGCCTCAAAACATATCAAAATCGACGAGAATATTGAAGGTAATCAAATCAGAATAAATAAACAGAACCAAAAAATTGCCTCAAAAACAATTCAAAATCGACGAGCAGAAGAAACAAATTGAGATTCCATGAACAGAACCAAAAAATTGCCTCAAAACATATCAAAATCGACGAGCAGAAGAAACAAAATGGAGGTTCGAAGAACAGAACGAAGAAATTGCCTCAAAAACATTGGCTGTTTAGGCGTCTGCTTCAAAATCGACGAGCAGAAGAAACAAAGTGAGGTTCGATGAACAGAAATGAGGTGTGTACCAGCTTACAAGGGCCTGAAGAATCAGCTGGAAATCAGATTCAGGCGAGTGATGCTGGAGTGATTGAGTCTCTCTACCTTTTTGTAGATTTAATTGGCTGAATCGTTGAGATCGAGATCCAGTCAAGAAGCTGAACTTGCTTAACAATTCACGACACAAATCTTCCGGAACAGAAACAAAATTCGAATTTAGCTATGAAAACTCTGATGGAGATGAAGAGCGATGAGGTATGTACCAGCATTACAAGGGCCTGAAGAATCAGCTGGAGGTCAGATTCAGGCGAGTGATGCTGGAGAGATCGAGTTTCGCAAGCTTTTTCGTAGATTTTATTGGCTGAATCGTTGAGATCGAGATCCAGTCAAGAAGCTGAACTTGCTTGAACGATTCATGACACTAATCTTATCTTCCAGAAGAGAAATGAGATATGAACACGCAGTGAAGTGAAGGAGATGATGAGTTAGTGAAGCGTATGTATGCATTTATATAGATTGAGGTTAGGGTTGGGGGATGGTCCTAAGGGCTTTTTCGGTATTTCAATATATTTGGGCCATTTATCCGTATAAAAGCCATGGCCCATGGGGCCCAGAAATCAGTTCGTAGGAGTAGTCCATTGATATATGATTGATAAATTGTGAACGAGAATGTTACAAAAATACTATACTTGTGTTAATATTAGAGGTAATCTCAAAAGCTAGTCCGTCAACGATTTTTCGTCTCATAAGTTCGTCCATTAACAACTTGTTGTAACCAAATACTCACATATTCCGATAATTTGTGTCAAAAATCACGATTTCCATTAATTTTTCCCTTATGTTCCTGATAAACAATCACTTAGTCGGTGTTGTTTTTTGGCATAGATTAACAGATTCAAGCTTTTAAGAAGAATGTCGTCAACCGGTGAGTGCACGGATAGGTAGGTGATATTTATAAAAAAGAACAATCAGACATTTTTTTTAACACAAAAAACTATCAAACTTTATTAATGAAAGGTGGAAAGACCGTACATGTTTGCGAATAACTTAAAAAAAATATGAGATACAATATTGGTAACGACCAGAACACTGATCCTATAACTAGTAACTCGGACAAGTCCAAGGAGATTGTAGGGGGTCGGTCCCTATTCCAGTTGTGGTGAGTGCAGATGATCTTGTGGTATTTCCTCGTCTCGACTTGGTCGGTACTGATGTGTCGCACCAGGCGTCCAATGAGTATGTCATGGAAAGGAGGAGGCTTGGAACCAGAAAGCCTCTGGTTTATTAGGGCTGGGGTGTGGCTCTTCAATGACACCCCCGAGTTGCCTTAAGTGACTCATGGTGATCCGCGAGGCAGCTGGTTGTGCCTCGCTCTATTCATCTCAGGGGCATCCACCGT
>JAYMSV010000510.1:0-16649 GCA_036897745.1 Erodium moschatum | reverse complement strand
AGGAGAGGTTCGCGGAGGGGGAGGTGCCGTTGCTGATCGTGCACGGCGGAGACGACGTCGTTTGCGACCCGCAGTGCGCCAAGGACCTCTACTGTTTCGCGTCCAGCAAGGACAAGACCCTGAAAATATATCCTGGAATGTACCACCAGCTGATCGGCGAGTCCCAGCAAGACGTCGATTTGGTTTTCGGTAACATTGTAGATTGGCTTCTAACCAGAGCTCACCAAAATGCTAAATATAGACATCATAAACAAAGCAATTAAATTAATTGCTCAATAATTATGTAAAAATAATAAATGTGCAAATTATCGGTCTGTTTCAACTTCCAAATCTGAAGCCTCAACCTATCATGTACACTTTCAATAACTGATTTCATTACATTACATCTTGTCAGTTGTCACAAAGTACATATGTACATAAAAAAACATATTTATATCAATCAAACATGAAGAAAACAGGAAAAGAAGCATCATCTAGAGACATGCTTTGTACCACCATTACCATAAACCACTATTAGCACATCAAACAATACACACACCACCTGCTTCCTCTGCTCTTAACTTGTTTTTGCTTTCTGTTAGTACATGATCAGACAATGAAGGCATGCTTTCTTCTTCTTCTTGGAGCTGGAAGAGGTGAGCAAGTGTTTCTATATACACCGGATCGGATCGGTAGATGCAAAATAATAACTAACTACTATGCCAGTAGTACAGTTGCAGGTTACTTGACGCGGAATTCATTCCTGAATCTAGTCAGATTTTGTGTGAATTTGTCTCTGTTCTTTGAGTCTAGGCTTCCACTTATATCTGTCATAAGTTTGTCAAAGCACTGGGAAAGAAGCTGCTGTTTATCTCCTATCTGAAATAGGAAAAACATACAAGAGAGTGACGTCAGCAAGATACACAATTTCAATATACTTGAGCAACTGCTGCAAATAACATCCTACAGGTTTAGATCCTGAGCAGCCATCTAATCTTTCGTCACTGAAACCTCTGCAAGTACTGATGTGTAAGGAAGAAGAGGTATGATGGCTTTCGCCTGAAGTGATCGAACTATGTCCCTAAATTTTATCAGTTGATACTTAAAAACTTGTATAGACATGCATATCATTGTTTAACACCACTTGCTTCCAGGCAAGCAAAAGGGAAAATGAGTGCATAATGACGTTTCCCCAGACCCTACAAAGGTGAGCCTCAAGCACTAGGCGCTCTTCTATTGGATCTACCGGGTTCAAGAATTTGGCAGTCCATGTAATTCATATTTTAAGTGGAACATATTGATGGACTTATTTCATGAATGATAGAAGTCTAGACTATACCGTGGTAATACTTGAGTAGAATTTCCTAAATTACTGCAAAGAATTTCATTTCAATATAGATTCTGGATTAGTGATAAAAAAAATAGATTGCATCATCAAGTTTGTGTACACTATCCAAAGAATTCGTCAGTTTTAGCTTATAAAATGAAAAGGATTTATCATTTCTGACGTAGATTAGATTGTGCAGCTGGCAGTCCAAAAGGTTTGCAGTCCATGGGCCAACCAATTCATGTATCGAACATGGTAAAACTGGACTTCTTAACTAGGCAACAGAAAATACTTCTCATGTCTAAGTAACAATTAAAATGATGATAAGGTATATAGTATTGGACTTACTTGTGAAGCCAAAATTTGAGCCTTAATGTTGGTGAACATCTGCAGAAATCATGTTTATTGCCGTTAAAAATCAACTCTGGTAGACAGAACTATATTTTTTAATCTAATCATGATAATTATTGCAATTAACTTTCCTCTCTCCCTCAGACAAAAACAAAAAAAAAGGATACAGTAGGTACATTTCACCATGCTTACTTATAATATTTGGTAAACACAATTGATGATAACAATTCACATATGAAAAAAGCAAGAAGAATTCAAGAAGGTAGGGCTGTACCTCATTGCTTATAAGTATCAAGCTAAGCATTGGCCTGCTTACAGTCCACAGGTTACCCCATTCTTCAAATAAAACAATCTCAAAGAGAGTTTCCAGCATCTAGAGGAACAAGAAAAGAAGCCATATCAAGGTGAATAAGGCTTCATAAAACAAGAATAAAGAGTAATACAATAACCATCAAAATAGTAAAAGGAAGATCGGACTACATAGGGTACCTACGCGCTCACATGAAGTATATTTTGATCAACTTTGGAGTGATTCATTTTTTTCATGATAATTTAAGCAACACAAGACAAGAACTTTTGAGAATTTAAAACAACAAGGGAAAACCTACATGATTAAGCTAATTAATATTCCAAAATGGTTTTGTAACTTCCATTTTGACTGGCTTCTATGAATCACACATTTCAACCAAATTTTTAATAAATAGATGACAATGTATCCACAAATATCTCCTTCCCTCAGTTCCCTCTAACTTTATATGCTCCTGATAATTGTTAATTACCCAGCTAAGTGTCAATGGCAATATTTGAACTATTTTTTGGAAGTTAGGTTGATAGCACCACTGCATCTAATAATACATGTCGGTTCCTGTGGAACTTCTTCTTGTGCACTCTGTCCGAGCCAAGGATTTGCTTGGCATGCCAATATTGAAGATAATATTTTTCATGGTGAGCATAACTATGATTTTAACACCCAAAAGTTTTCTGAACCATTTAGATCAATTTGACATCGGAAATTTTATTTATTTATGAAGTGCTGCTATATTTCACCTTAGAGTTGTGTTCAGTTCCAAAGTAGTCCTTAACTTGAGTTTTGCTACAAATAAGTCCTAAAGTTAGATGTATTATCCCAATTTAATCCTAAAGATTGGAATGATTTTCTTAATCGGGGTTTGATTAGAACAGTTTGTATAAACTTTAGGACAATATTGGTACAGAACTTCAGTTTAGGACTAAATTGGAATAAAACACATAACTTTAGGATTATTAATCAAGGACTTAATTGGAACTTGTACAAACTTTAGTTCTACATTAGAACAAAAACCCAGTTTATGACTAATTTGGAATAAAATGCCTACCTTTATTAGGACTATTTTTCATAACATTTTTCGAAGAAAAAGCATGCCTCACTAATTGTCATTACAAAATCCCATCTATAAAAAGAATCTTTAACTTATGTCAATGGTGGAAGGATTTAATGCTACCGTCATATTACTGTACTTGATTGATAGTAATGCTACAATTCCATCTCTGAAATTATGCAGACAGCTTACCTTCGGAAATAAAGTAGGGTGATTTGCAACGCACTGAGCAAGATTGAGAGCGGCCGTTGTAGTGGTAGATTCCCCCACCATGATGTGGTCAAAATAATAAGTAGCCAAATTATCCACAGCAGATGCACACTGCCATACATATGTAAGATTTCATAATTGAAAGAAGAATTGTCAAACATAAATCACATAAGCTTAATAGTTCCAAAATAACTAGCTCATTACTGAAAACACCCTGGAGAAACAATGGTTGATAGATAAAGTTATACCAACCTGAGATGAGATATTTGCATTAGATACTTTAAGGCCAGCTTCAAGAGATGTTGCAATATACATAAAGTAGCTTGCTTCCAAATTTAAAATGAAAACTAAATGGTTTTTCAATAGCACCTCCAACAATGCAAAGTAGGCCGTAGTGAGCTGTGAAAAACAGATTGTTAAAAGACTTTAATAACAAAGACAAGTATATTGTGTTGAACATGAAGCATCACATGGTAATTCAAATAAGGATGTATTTTTTTTCTGTTTTCACTTCATCTCATTCTCAAGCTATGTAGTCAGTGTTAAAGCACATAAACTGGGCATCCCTCTTAAGCTCTCTTAACCACACCTTTCCTCCACAGACAGAGATGATGGGCACCAAATAAGAGGTAAAAAATCATATTGCCCACAGAGCAATATTTTGTTTGAACTCCAGTTGTGAAATAATTCAATTATCTTGCTTTACGATTGAATTCTTGTGTTGTACAAACTACAAAAGTAAAACTTACTGAGTACTACTTAAAATTACACAATTACAGTGTTTTGATGCCAAAGGATAAGTTCATACATGTTTTGATTTTGTATAAGGAGTTCACTAGACAAAGAAAGCATCAACATTACAGTGTTTTGATGCCAAAGGATATCTCAGAATAACTCATATACTGGATACTCAACTGATTAATATAAGTTCATATTCAAGACTGTTACATGAATAGCAGGACTAGCACATGCAATTGATAACAGATGTTATTAACTCCTACAGAAATGAAACAAAAATACAATCACATTCCAGCAATTTCAATAGGGAGTTGTACCTTTCGATATGCCAAAACATCAGCCAAAGGAATTGACACTGCCATCTTCAGAGCAATATCAAGAGCATCAATGAGAGCTCTATCGCCATAGAGTTCAAACACACCATAATTGACATAATTTCCAGAAAGTACTGAATACAAAAATTAACCACAAAGATGGAATCAAAAGCACTCCATCAAAACAAATAAGACTATGGTCAACAAACATGTTAATAGATGATATAAGACCTGATGAGACGAAACAAATAGTAATGCCCAACAAATGTCAATCTAATCAAGTACATCAGTCTTACCAAATTGTCACATAACCACAAAATGAAGCTAAAATGTGAGAATTAAATGAATACCTCTTGTAAGAATACTCCAACAAATCCAAATTCCCTTGTATTTGAAGGCATACATATTTGCTCGATTGGGAAAGGACAAAACCCTTGCTCCATATGACACAATCAGTTTACTGGCTTCCCGGAAAAGTAATATACCATTAGGAGATGATGAATCAAAGGTCAATCTTTGGGATTTGTTTAACACCAGCTCAGCCATGAATTTCAACACAGGGGTTGTCACCTACATGTAGTGATATGTAAAATATTCATATTATGGTAGACAGGGGAAATTTTAATTTCTACATACAATAGACTACATGAGATTACTGAATCACATCATACTAAAATCACCACAACAAGAATTCCACCGTGACGTACAAAAAAATAGCCACAAGCACTTACAAAATTTGCAGAGTAATTAACTAGACCCTCTAACCAAAAAAAAATTGATACCACGCTTTACAAAGCACACTAGCTTTTTCAAAATTCCAATATTAAGTTAGTATGCCCTTTTACAGACACTTTGAACTTCAAAATCACAACAAATACCAATTTTTTTATTTGCCCAACCACCTAAAGATCCCATGTAACACTTATCCTTACAAACCACTATATGGAAGTTCATGAAAAAAATGGTAGGTTGCAGCTTACCTCTGGAGTATCAGCCCAATGTGCAATGCCTTTTAATAGAACAGGCATGTGTGCTGGATATAACCAATCAAAAAGAAAACCATATGTTCTGCGACTGAAAAAATGGAAAAACCAGAAAGTTATAACAGCAACCCGGGATTCCACAAACAATCTGAGACATTATGATCAAAATACGGACCTATTTGTCGCCATTGCTATTCCTCTGAGATCCCGCATCAAACCAATCAATGCATATTTGATAACGTCTGATCGAAACAATGCATCTGGAGTGCCTTCTAAACTGACGAAAACCTTGAGATGAATAACCACCACAGCTAAGTTAAAAACTTTTACAGAAGAAACCAATCCAACTTGAAAACACTAATAAGCAATCGGTCTGAATGTCATGCTTTTTAACTTTACTCCAAGCCAACGCTTAAGCAATAGGTGGAGAGCCCAACTAATTTATCAAGCAATCATTAACTCCACATTCCTTTGACGTGGGATAGATCAACACTTCCTCTCATTTGACAAATACTTAACAGAGAGGAAACACATACGAGATACATAGGAAAACCAAACAAACTCTCATACCATGTTAAACTTTACTTATCCCCCCTAAGTCTAAGCTAGTAGGTGGACTCAACTAGTAGTATACCAAATGGTCATCACTTCACATTATCTCAATGTATGATAGTTCAACGGTTCACACTCCCCTTCATACGCAGACTGAACAACACAGCAGGCTTGGGATGTTGACTACAATTAATGGGAAGAAAGCATAAACGAGCCACAAACCCACTTCACATTCTTTGACTGTAGGATACTTCAACATACACAAACTGAAAACACTACATCCCTTCTCTTTTATCCTACATTATAGACATTATGAAAACTCACCTTCTAGTACTATTTTTTTCTCATTTGGAAAGAAAGGTATAAAAGATAGCATACATATAATCTAAGCATTGGTAGAATGAAACAAAACCATACCTGTAAGAGGCGATTCATAGAGGTTCTAAATTTCAATAGGCTATCCTCCATGAAAATCAGGGAGCCAAGTGTGTAATAAAATTTTGTTCTGCTACGAGAACATCTTTGATCTTCAAGGAAAGGGAAGTGCTCCCTCTGAAACACAAATCAGTATTCATATATATATGTAAGTATATAGCTCAGCCACTTGATGAGAATTTATGGATATAAGCAGGAACATCAATTATGAATAGACATTATTTTAATACAAATATTTACACTGTGATGTGAAACTATGAGTTCAATGTTATCCAACTTCAAAAGCAATTTTCCTGTCATGTATCTGCACAAAATTCACGCTACTGTAAATGTACATCACAAGGAATGTATCAAAGAAATAACAGACATTCAGCAATCAAACCCAGTAAAAGTAAAATTTACCCAGATGCCATTTCCCCCAAAAGGCTTAGGTTATGGTCCATGAACTCTTCGCACTGCACATGGGGTCAAGTTATGCTACCAACTGGATACCAGATAAAAAAAAACTTGTAGAAGACAAAGTAGAACTATTACCTCCGTATAAGACTTTAGATTTGTAACAATCTTTCCAACAATAACATTCAGCACAAGTAGATGATCATGGAGACCAAGAAGCTGAGATAGTCGTAAATAAAGCTGCTGCAACAGAAGCAGAACTAGTATAGATACAACTTTCTGAAGACAAAAGATGACATGAGCAGTTTTAAACTTTTGTACATTTACCTTAGAAGAATGTATACCCTGATCACCAATATAAGACTTCCTAAAATGCTCAAAGAAGGTAAGGATGGCGCAATCAAGTCTCTGCTTGCTTATTTCCCCATATCTCTGTCAGGTTTGAAGATTTGACAACAACAAAATATTGAGAAAGGAGACAATGCTTAACTGAGTTTCATAAGGAAAATTTTGATTTCATTCAAATGAGCATGAAGATTTACTTCATGAGCAACCAGAATAATGAAAAGAGATTGCATTGAGATGCATATTCAACATGCAAGCGTATACACAAAGCATAGATGGAAACAAAAAATTCAGAACAGATGAATTTTTTATCAAGAGTCAAGATCCTTAAGTTTAAACATGCGTACTAATAAGAAGACACAACAACAAAACCAAACATCTAGGGGCTATCGACAACAATGGAGCACATGACATGCACACAGGTCAGTTGGAATAAGACCCTAGCAGTTACTAATTGTTCGTGTAGAATAAGAATAACAAGTTCTATCCAGTTGGATAAAACAGACCAAATTGTACTCCTCTCAGGAAGAAGAGTACTTCATCAGGTCACATCGAAATTTCATCAGACACAAATAAAACTCCTTCAACTACAAAAGGAACTATGAAACGAAACAAATTAGAAGCTTTAAAAATATAAGATGCTTCAAAAAAATTGTTACAGAAGCTTCTACTATTAGATTTTGGAAACTGTTGCTGGTAAAAAAAAATCATACCCGTGGGCAAGTTAGCAACAACAATAGAACTTCATTTGAACGCTCGAGATCAGAAGCAACAAACTGAAGCTTAAACTTTTGAGCTTTAGAGGAAGCTGCTGTGAAGGCTCAATGATTTTTCTCAGAATAGTTAGATGTGAAGGCTTAATGATTTTTATCTTGAGTAGTTATATTTAATAAACTTTTTGTAGCATCTATGTGCTGCAGCCCTTTACTATTTAACAATCCTCAAATTTTTTGGACTCTAAAAGTATGTTTCGTAGTAAGAACCAGACAAAACAATTAGATACTTATCTGACCAAGAAAATAGAAACTAGCAATTGTTATTTATATGAATGGGTTGATGATATATTAAAAATCATAAATATCTCACTCAAAAATAGGTAAGTCTCTATAATGAATAACAGTTACTTGGTTGAGTATGTCTTACGTATAAGCAATCTAGGTCTTCTACCAAAAAGAGGACATTTCAAGTTAAATGAAAAGGTACGATTGTAGCAGAAAAATGTTTCATCGTCTTAATTATTTACCTGACTATATAGTCCACTGTCAATGACATTTATCAACTGCAAAACACGTGCTGCCAGCTCCGCGTCAAGTATTTCCTGTGATTCCCCACTACAAGGGAGGGGGAAACCAAGAGGAGAAGAGAAAAATCTTAAGTTGTGTAATCAGAAATAGTTGCAATGTTTAGTGTTAGAATACTGATAACATAAATGAACCCAAGCGTCTTTTGAGTTTATTACGGTGTCTTTTGAGCGTCCCTTTTCCTATATAAAGGGAGCCTCTATTTTATACTGATCATCAAGTTAACAATATTATCATTATTTCTCATTTCTAGTTTTACATGATAACAGATTTGGGTTAAGAGGCTCTTGTATAGTTCTGCCCCCTCGCTAGCTTATGGTTCTAGCGAGTGGGCAGGGTATTGTTACTCAAAAGACACCATAATCAACTTAATAGACTCTTGGGTTCATTTAGGCTATTGTTATTCTAACACTCTCCCTCACGTGCAAGCCATATAACACAACAAGCCTTGCGCGTGAGCCAAAAATTAAATTCCAATACTAATTATCAAGTTAACAATAATATGTCTCATTTCGAGTTTTACATTTACCTAGAACCAATAATTTGCCTGGTCTTAAGAATGGCGGCAACAATATGTACTATCCAAGCTAGCTTTGCTTCAGTAATACAAAGTTCATTACTATTAGCAAACAGTGATGCATTTACTCCTTCCTGCACAAAACCAAATAATATGCTTCATATACCAGAATTGTAATAGAAATTTTCAGAACTATCTTAATCAATACAAACATTCTAAAAAATTTACAAGATCATACCATATATCTCTGCAGAATAGGTTCCAGGGTCTTTACGATAAACGGACCACAAGTTTCATACTGCAACTCGAGAAGTCAGACCAAGTTGAAAAGTGAGGAGCTTTACTTCTAATATTTATTAAACAATATATGAACATTTTAAGTAGATATAGAGCTTCTATAAAAATCCTAAACCTGAGATCTGCAGAGATTTGGAAAGAAATCAAGCTGATCTTGAAGAAGTTCCACATTATCAAGAGGATTCTCTATAAGTTCATCCTCTAACTCAAGCTGCGCCAAAGAAAAGATTAAATGACTTAAGCGTTTTGCATGAATGAAATATGATACAAAAACTCGTCAGCTACAACGCGATCTCACCTCCAGAGAATTAAATTTTGAAGAAACAAAACCTTCAATTATCTTTGGGACATATTCAACAATCAGGATTGGTTTCTCACTCTTCACATATGGTATGGATGTCACCAATCTTGACCACAGCCCCAGAAGATAGTAAACACTGCTGCTGGCCCACTGGTTGAGCATGTTGAATTGACCAGACAAATGTAAGTGCCACAGGGCCAAAACAATATTGTATTACACAAACTACTTGTACTACTTAGGCGTAAATTAACCTGCCAAGACTGCAGAGACTTCAATGTAAACTCTGCCACTAAACGTATCCAGTCACTGTAGCCTTCAACATTTATAAGCTCTGACAACTGTACCATTAGTTATTGATTAGAACAACCATGAGTGCCATTATGCTAAGCAAACAATTTGATATCAGATAAGAGTAAAGACAGGAAACTACATACCACCAACGTATAAATTAAATTGCATTCAATGGATATAAAACAGAGCAAAACCAAACTTCTGATTTTTATGGTAAGAAAAATAATGTGGTAGGTATGATAAAGAAAGCACAGCAACGCAGAATTCTTCAAGAGCAATATGTGGTTTATATTGCATTCCTTCAAGACAAGACCACCTTGAACACGAATCATCTTATTCACTTTAATTCGCTTCCTCCAAATAGGATCAAGTAGAAAAATCCACACATAGATCTTTGAAAGTATCACTAACCACAGTTTACATAGTCATTGTAGATGAAGGGAGAAAAGTTGAACAATCACACACAAGAGATAAACAGATATAAATACATATGCAAAGCACAGGCATAAGCTGTAGATATGATTTTGCAAGAGACATCACCGGATAATTCACTTTAAGGCGCCCAAGAAGACAGCAGTACACGTGATAATTGTCATGATCAGCAAGACCTGTTCCCCAGCCAAGAAATGGGAAGCAAACTCCATGAAGTTAAAACAAGAATGCATATAAAATCTATTAAGGTCAATTAAGACCAAGTCAAACAGAAAAATATAATTAAGATAGCAACAGTATATATGGTAAGTTCCAAAGCTGTCAAACCAAAGCAAAGAGCAACAATGAACATAAAAGTAGAATCAAACTTAAAAAAAAAAAGAACCTACAGATTCAGGAAATACGAAAGAAAGGGTAAACCCAAAGCAGAATCCCTGACTATCAAGTGAAGTAATTTCTTAGGCTTTTCTTTCTTAAAACCATATATATACACTTAATAACTAGCATGAAATTGTCCTATACCAGAATCCAGTAGTAAAAAATGAGCATAGCATGGTTACAATTACCCATCAAAAGAAATGTGAACATGATAGGGCTTTCACTGTTAACAGAAAAGAAATAATCATCAGACATCATAAAAGTCTCTCCAGTAGTATTATGACATTAAATTTAAAAAAAATTGTGACATAGGGAAAAGAAATATTTTCGGATATTGTACAGTTATAAGAAAAATATACCAAGGGAATGAAAAGAATTGTAAAAGGCTAATGCTTACCTGTTCCAGTTTGCAGAATTTCTTTAGTTCCAGTCATTATCTGGGCTAAAAACTCCAATCGTGTTCCTTCACTTGTAAATAATGAGCGCCTCACAGATGCTAGTCGTACCAAGCATTCCAAAGCCTGGAGTTAAAGATTTAATGAAGCCTAATAAAGTTCATAAGCTAAAAGAAAATCCACATGAGACAAAGAATTTAAAATCAAACCTAATGTTTAGTAATTCAGAAAAAGAAGGAAGCGAAGACGGAGGACGTTATATTTATTAGAAAATTTCATTAAGTGTGTATTCTACAAAAGTTCATAATGGTATGAACATTTAAGAATAAAGTGATATATCAGGTGGTCCTCTAAAAAATAACAAACAAAATAATGGGGGCATATAACTTAAGATAACATGGCAAGTGTATGGTTACATAATCCTGATATCAAGGTCAATTGCACAAACACGGGCAATAAAGTACTAGTCCTTGCACAAATGTTTCACGCATGCCCATTATATTTCAAATGATAAATAAAGGTAAAATATTAATAGACTAGTTTTAAAAAAGGAAATATAAAAAGGAGATAGGAAATTATTGCAAATATAAGAATGAATAAAGTAGAAAAATAAGTTTAAGAGGAGGTGGCAATGGATATCAATCTCTCCTTTCTAGGTCAACAAATGTCATACAAAATAATACTCCCTCTGTCATACAATTGCTCTACATAACACTTACATTTATATGATGGGTTGTTGAATATTTTGCAGTAACTGTCTACTTTACTTATATAATATATTTTTTTAGTTATCTTCAATTATAACCCTCTGAATTAATTAGTGATAGCAAGTGTAAGGAAATAAATCGCAGCAGTGCAAAATGTTGGATGGTAAAGAGAACTGTCAAACTAAGCAGAAAAGGGCGAGATTATTATGAACTGGTGACAGCCTATGAAGGCAACATGAGACTGAAGTGCTACTTATCAATCATAAAACCAAAAACAAAAATTGTTTCCCGTAAGATAATTTGATAACCTCTTTGTTTTGTGTGATTGCATAATAATCAAAAAAGATCTTCAATGTAGAGGGATCCTCAAAGATTGACCTCCAGTCGGTCGGGATCTGCATGAACACCCCAAAGGCATGAAATTTTAAAGCCATAAATATGAAACTAAATGGCAAAAAAAAATTGTTATCAGAAGGAACTAATCAAGATAATAGTACTGCCACAAAATGTTAAGCATACCTGAACGGTGCCAATCTCATCTGAACTTTCATCGTATGATGTCCCCATAAAATCAAATGACAGACATTTATGAGAAAGTGAAAGAGCCAGTTCCTGCAACTTGCTTCCAACTGTAATATACATGAAGATGAAACACATGGAAAAGAAGAATCTGAGTACATAAAAAACGGGGCAATCAACCTACTAACTTTTGAATGTTCTTAAGAACAAGCTTCAATATTACCATCATTTTTTACTTGAAAAAGTGAGGTGAGGGATATCTGGAAAATTTGAAGGAGACTCTGATCTCTGAAAGAACTAGCTATCCTGCGATGATGAGAGAAAGGCAATCCTGGATAGGGCTGATAATTTCAATCAATATAACATATATCAGTAACTGACATACTTCAAAAAACGCAATCACTAAGGAAGTGAAATGCAAAGAAATGGAAAATATTAAAATTATTAAATGGAGGTGTGAGAACAAGGGTGAAAGCAAACACCAAAAAATATGTTAATCCTTCACATATTACATTTATAAAAATAATCCAACCAGAATAACAGAACAGAAGAAATAACTGAAGGCTTCTGTCTAAAGAATGGCAAGTCTAAACTAACCCCGAACCCCTCCCCACCCACATGGTCAATAGTTAGGGATACACACACGAAATTTTTTTATCAGCAATCCTAATGTAAGAAAGGAATAAGAAGAATAAAGCAGTAAATATTATTCAAATAAACCCTAAACTAACCCCAAACCCCTCCCTACCCACCTAACCTAACCTCACACCTGCTCTCAAGCAGGCGACCCACAAGGATTCGAACAACACATATAACATTTTAAAATCAGAAATAACACGTCAATTACAAAATTTCAATGGTCTGAGTATGCAGTGGTTCTAATTAAGATACAGATATAATACCCAAAACAAAACAGTTGGGACAAAGCTCGTTAGACTAATGTGTATAAGTTGAACAAAACATGGATAGAAAAACTCATTGCACGAAAACCAGATCACCTAATTAGGTCAAAGCTACAATGTCAATTCCACTTTCTAACGATAAGTGACCATTAAAGGGAAAAGAAAGAAGAAATGTAAGATGAAGAAATTACTCATTTACCTAACTTGTGTGATAGATTTACTTTTTACCGTTCAGATCAAGCATTTACTGATCAATTAATAACGACATCTTCATTTACAAGGCAAACATCCTGTCACCTACTAAAACAGAGAACTGACACTAATGAACAAAGATAAAACAAGAATATCATTTACTGTGCCATCCTCGACCAACTTGTAAAACTGACCATCCTATCAAGTGCATCCAAACATAGATAAGAAAACTCAATCTTCCAGCCATTCTACCATCTAGTTTAAAGTATATACAAAATGCAGTAACCATTATCCTACATAAAAATAAGGCCCCAACCCAAGTTTATGTACCAGTCACCATCATCAAGATCCAGATATGGATCTTTAAGAGGAGTTACCATTTGAGCTACTTCATTAAAGCACAGCAGTTCATGTATATTATATATATATATATATCAACCTTGTTACTATATACATTATTTGCTAGAAGCTAGCAAGACTGACCTGATTCATTTCAGAAACAAGTTGAATTAGCATCTTCAAACCTATTGCATAATGATGTGGTGCCTGATGTAAGCAAATAAAATAAAATAACAATTAGTTTCTCTACCAATAAAAAAAATGGGTTAGAAGAGTTATTTGTTATATACAACAAGCACTATGCCTTTAGATCCACTCAACAAGTTTATGAATCTTGATAAGTTGAGTCACAAAAGCAAGAGCACAGCGAATAAATTAACCACTCAACTCTCTTGAACACTTGATACTTGAAAGGTTGAAGAGAACTTGGTACTTCAAAAGGTTTAATAGAACTTGATACTTAACAGGCTCAGTAGAAATTACATTTCACACACATGAAGTGACTGGTTTATTCAAATATATGTGGGCACATAGATCACACGGTACTCATAAAACAGAACAAATTATTTGGGAATCAAAAGTCTATAAGCACAAAATTACTCTATCAATCTGGCAATGCTTTTTTCTCTTCTGAAAAATATAGTTCAAAAAAGTACTTTCAGTGAAAGCTGTTTTTGCTTTATTCGCACAAATTTACTATTTGGTGGATTGAATAGGATAGAATCCTTGCAGACAGGCAGATTGAATGTTAAGCTAAAAAATATAATACATTGCAGTCTCTTGAACGTTTTGACGGAATAGCTACTTCATTAAACTTATCTTGAAAATGGATTAGTATAACAAAAATGACAAGACAATCAGTTATAGGACAGCTATGAACTAAGGAATTTTGCATTTGTAGATGAACATTGTCCAATGAAAGTGGTGAAACAAAACATAAAACTATCACCACTATGTCATCATAACCTGTTGGTAAGAAGGTACCTCTACAGAAATATTCAATATACACGACAAATGAATATATGATGGAGTATCACAGTTAAATGTGTTAAAACCTGTAGTAATTTATGAAGAAACCACGTCACCTGATTTAAGAAATTCACTGCCTCTTGAACTACTTCCCTGAACTTGTCATCATCCAGCCACCCAGACTTTGTAACTCGACAAAACAGTTGGATTAAAGATCCACTTACAAAACTCTCCAAGTCAGGTCCTCTAGTGGCCAGATAATTCATAAGATAATTTCCTTCAGACAAAATTCAGTTAGGTCAATTTTAGAAAGAGTAAATCAGAGGGGGAAATTCAATATGAAGAATATGTAATTGCAATTTCCATCCTAAGAGTTTAACTTTCAACAGATATCATATCTTAATATACTACCCAATAATATATTAGACAGCAAACGAATACGGTCAGTAACAAGATTTTATACAAGAACTTTCACAGATGATATATTTAAGGAAACAAGAGTATTACGAATATCAATCCTGAGCTGCAAAGGAAGGCTATGCTCCGTCACTTGCTTCAACAAACTTGAACTAGCCAGCATCAACGCATAAGGTGTCAATGCGTTATCGAGGATGTATTGACACTGTGAAATATAGTCAGTATTCATGGAGAAGCATTTAAGAGTACTCTCAGCATGAGCTCGTTCAGCAGAATCCTGTGAATTGTAAAGCCTTTCACACAATGCTTCCAATTGTGCTAAGCTCTCCATTTCTGGCAGCTTAAGAAGTATTTCCAGAAGTTCAGGAGATCAATCACCAAAAAGAATTTGATTCTTTCTCCTTTTCCACGTATAAGCAATAAAATCTACAAATTTCCAATGAATTGCAAGTATATATTTAGAGAGGAAGGAAAAATTAAAAAAAAAAGTAAGACAGGAGATATAAGTGTAAAACAGGTCTCACTTCAATTCAATTGTCAGATTGCAGTCAAAAATTGAACGGAATTGCATATACGATTAGTAAAATGTTAATGGTTTACACATATACAGAAAGACAATTTTAAGTCTATAATTGTTTTGAATTACAAGAGGTACTCAAAAAATGAGAATTCTAGATAAAAGGCCCAAACAGCTGATTGTCAGCAAATTCAGCCACAACAGAACCCAGTCCAAGAGAAAATGACAGCTCCAGTCCTGAGACAAGGAGCAAACATGTCAAATAGTAGTACAGCATTAAAATCATATACTACTAAGTTCCAATCACTCGAGAGTCTCTCCATTCCACAACAATACAAATCCACCATGGAGTAAAATTTTCACTACATCAACAATATAGTATTTCATGAAATGAACCACGCGCAATTAAAGATCCAAAACCAAACTATACACACTAGAATATGATAGATAGGTAACTCAAAACCAGTATGCAGTACAGCAGAATACAATTAACATCAGAATAGCACATACAAGCAGGTAAAGCCAAAAGTTCATCACACATCCATGTTCCTTTTCAATCCCTATTCTGATCTTTCAAGTCACCGTCCATGAAATCAAAGCTTAACGAAGCATATAATCAACACAATCACTCAGCTATTGAAGTGGCCCAGACTACAAATATGTATTAAAACGATATAAACAAGAAGAAAACTGACATAGGCATACAAATTATATATCGAACCGATAAAGCTGTAACTGTTTAAGAAACCTTGGAAGATCAACAATTGAATCGGGGTTGATTGATGCAGAAGGGAAATGATATCCGTTCATTTGAAATGAAGGGAAGTTTCTTACCCAGAAAATCCTCTGATTTTCTTGCTCTGGAGACTGTTTGGATGAAGAGAAAATGAAAAGGAAAATCTCTGGCTAACGAGAGAGGTGGAGGATATGGGAAGAAGGTTGAAGATGGTGAAGGCGTCAAGGATTAGAATCGTGCTGGCTTGGAAGTTTTGTTGTCCGACAGAGGAGAATGATTGTGATGTACTTAATCTGACCCTAAACTCTTCAAAACTGTATATTGACCCCTTCCAATTTAGGTAACTAGTTTTGTTGCTTCTTACTCTCTTTATTTCACTTTGGGCTTGTCATTTCTAAGAGCATCCACATCGTAGGGGCGCAGGGCGCAGAGCTTCGAGTATCTGAGGTGC
>JAYMSV010000509.1:0-16651 GCA_036897745.1 Erodium moschatum | reverse complement strand
GGGGCTCGGAATTCCGAGCCTACGAGCCCGGAACTCAATCCGAGCCCGCCCGAGTCCCGCTAAATAACGTCTCTGCAACGGGAAGTCCCGGGACTCGGGGCTCGCTATTTCCGGAACTCGGAACCGAGCCTCGATCTGGGCCTGTGCGCTGCACTTGCTCTTAGGGATGGAAATAAATTATCTTTTTTTTTTTTTGAGAAGAACGATTTCATTAGTAGTAAATAATAAAGCTTATAATAAGAAACTGAAACTTGTCCCCGGAACATGGGAAGACACTAAGACACGAAAGCATAACATAAAAGCCCAAATAGAAATAAATTATCTGATTAATTTGTTT
This sequence comes from Erodium moschatum, assembly GCA_036897745.1. Taxonomy (NCBI): domain Eukaryota; kingdom Viridiplantae; phylum Streptophyta; class Magnoliopsida; order Geraniales; family Geraniaceae; genus Erodium; species Erodium moschatum. The sequence goes on along the minus strand of JAYMSV010000509.1, from coordinate 16,314 downwards.
AGTTGACTAATTTAATTAATTTTAAAAAAATATGATTATTAATTACTTGTATCACATCAAGTTCATGACCACAAACTATTTTAATCCATAGGATCATAATGTAATTTTATTAACTTATGACACAAGTAATTAAACGGAATTGATTGGCTTTTAAAAAGACGAAACAGTTATCAAAACGATCTTAAATAACAAAAATAGATACATATGAGAAACTGATTTGTAATGATATTAGCCTAGACGAGCTTAATAGGGGGGTCATGATTGATATTTTATACGAGAGAAACCGATAAAAATTGGATTAATGGATATCACATAACGAGTAGTCATGATATTTTATATCATAGAAACGATAAAAATTGGGTGAATAGTGATTTGATCGCTATTTTAACTATAATTTTAATTGGATTATAGGTTAGTATGTTGGTATCACATACATAAATATAACATATTCTCGAGTTGTTTGAAATATAGAAATTCTAAAAATGAAATTATTTCATCTAGTTTTTTTCTCAAATGGTTTAAGATATGAAAATGATATAAATAAAACGAGTGTAGTAATAACCAAACTATTTTTCTTTTCCAAAATTTGATGATACATTCTTCCCTTTGCATTCATTACCGTTTCATCGCCAAGGCGGCTCATACACGTGGATTCGTCCACACAAAACCGAATCGTCCAAACGATCGCTGAAACAGAACTCGCCCAATAAACACTGTATGTAATTCATATGGTATTTTCATCACTCACAAGCAACATGACATCATAATTGGAGAAAATACAAAGAATTGGTTGTGAAGGTATAGATTACATCCAACAGCTGAATCATGCTGTGCTCCTCTCTGCTTTATTCTCTCAGATTTTCAAATCTCATTTGGTAAGTTCAATCATGAGTAAATTAGTATGTAAACACTGTTCCAATTTTCATTTGTACCAAATCAATCTCAGACATTAAAGCCCTCGGCGCGAAGGCATTTGAGATGAGCCTCGATCCATTTTGAGCAAGCATCTTCCCCATGCTCCACAATGCACTCATCTCTCAGCTTCTTAGTGTCGGGACAAGCACAACATATCTTCTTCTTTGGCTTTGATTCAGGAACTGGTGTTGCACCTGCTGAACCATTTTGTGTACTAGACGCTCCACCCATTGCTGAAGCTCCTTCTGCTCGAGAATGAATACAAAATACTGAAGACACATACATGAAACAGGATAAGGGGTAAAATACTTGTAGCAAATACTAAAGAGCAAGTATTTATGTTCAACATTTTACACTGCACATATGAGAAACGAAGAGCTGAGACTGACTGAAAACGTGTGGCGGAAAACTTATAAACAAGACGAACAGTACGGGAGTCAGCCATCATTGACTAATATCGAAAAATTAGATCCCATATCGAACTGATGCCAATCCTATATGAACCGATGATAGTCACATATCAGACATTAGACCTCCGATATCGGGAAAAGTGCGAACATGTTATCGCCTATCGGAACATTTGTGGTGATACTTCATTACCTTACCTAGTTATGATACTTTAGTTTCATGGTTATGATATTTTAGTTACCTGATTATGATAATTTAGTTCAACAAACGAAATTACTGTTCTGTCCCCACACCCCTCTGAATTTGACATATATTATAAACCCTGATACTTTTGAGAACGTGATAGCATAAATTTGTTTACATAACTTCTATTCTGAATTTTTGTAGCACAAATTCGAAACGAAATAAAAAGAATACTTGCAGATCTCCTCTCAACATCTAGACCTCTTTATACATGAGGGTTAAAACTTTTCAACCATCACATCTCTTAAAACAAGTTTTTGACTAACGATGGCTAGAAATATAAGTTATTGCAGCACTAACAAGAATCTCGATGATACCTTGCAAGCAAAAAGGGTGGCTATAACTATGATTTCATTCTAAGCATGTCATCAAGTAGATAAATGGTATATGAGGCGTTTAATCTGCATACCCAAATCTAAGTACTGTTGTTTTGCAACAAGTCCATATAATGTCTCGTCATGATACAAATCTAAGTACTGATTGAGCAACTAACACAAGCAATTTTGACTGTGCAAGACGCGATTTTCACGTGACCGGGCAAACAGCCCAAGGCCAGGTAAAAGCCCAAATTCATGTGTTCGGATTAACCAAGACTATGCTATTTGCATAGAGATGCTCTTAACAAGAACAATTCTTTGTCTCGAATTCAATTTTTGACACATCATAAGTGAATATTTTATACCAACCAAGTCTAACACATCGTAAGTGAATATTTGTGGTTCAAATGAAACCCTAATTTCCTTTACCCTCCATGGGTTTCAGCTAAGTGGGTCTTCATCATCAATCTACTTTACAAAAATTTGCCACACACACTTCCATTTTTCAATTCCAGAATGATGATTCTGTTTTACTTTAGCTTCAAAACACAAAACAATTCCTTAAGAAACATATTTTTAGGGCGGGAAATAGATTGAGTAACCAATTTGGGCATTCTAACAAGCAATTACTTGCTCAGGTTTCAAACAAAACACTAAGATCATATATCATAACGCATGAAATGAAACGAAAACGAAGAAAAAAAGCATGTGGTGAAACCAAAACAGAGTACAATAACGCAACAAAACGAACAGTCATATACGAGTTTGAAAGCAGAAACAGTGCTTTCAGAAAACTGATTTAGCTTGTAGTAGGCTCATGGAAGCGAGAAAGAAGCACTTACGGATTTGACCGACGAGAGAATCCAGAAGCCGAGCAGCGTGGCGGAGAAGGAGCTCTAGGTCGGTGAATCGAACCAGGAGAGAGACGAGAAGACTAGTCTACATATAAGGCTGCTCGGGAGCTGAGAAACGGGCTTACAGCCCGGGATCGGCTTTCGTACAGGCCCGTAGTGCGGCCCATAAAGGCCCGATATTGGGGTTTGTCCAATGTTGGCCCATAATAACCTTGCGACCCATAATGGACTGTCCTCACTCCTCAGTCTCTGAAAGTTGTAGTTATATTTTTGTTAATTATAGAAAAATTATGTAATTTTATTTCAAAATGATGATTTTAACCTTGAAAATAATAAGCAATCAACATGCTTCAAAAAAAAAAAGTCACGCGACTACCCTAACGAAACACGATTTTCATCTAACTACCCTAACCAAACTTAGTGACACCTGACTACCCTAACAAAACATAAAGTTTCAATTTAGTACAGTTGAGTTTTGCTGATACATCAATTCATCAAAAAATATATATTAAATTTGTTATCTTTGATGGTAACAGTTTCCTTTTGTCTTATCACCATATCGAGTACATTTATGTGTGGTCTCCGATACTAGACGTTTTCATCTTTTTGCCGTGTTTTATTTAATCAAGTGATCGAGTATTGATAAATCCGATCCAATGTCGGGTTTCAATCGTTGTATTAATCAACGAGTGGACCAAACTATACAGAATCATCACGAGGTCAAGTTTGGTAGGAGAGAGTTAAGAGGGTCCATGGCCTTGTTCGACTGTCCCATATGGAGAGGACAAGGCCATAAATTTGAAGTATGCATGCATGGGACAGGCTACAGGTGAAGGTTTGAAAATCGAAGTGTCGTTACTATTTCATGTCATGCATGGCTTTTATTTTGTTACTTAGTTGGGTCCATCCATCGTTTTCTTAATTAACTTCTCTTTGGACACACTTCCAATCCCCACATTTATTAATGTCTGCTTCGGACCATTATCAGCCTCGTTAACACTTCCTTGTCCTTTTCCATCTCAGCTTCCTGTTCCATGAACTGGTCGGCCATGTGATTTCCTTCATTTTTTCAATTATTAAATAGTATATGATATATTCCGTGAAGATCACAATTGTAAAAAAAAAAAAAAGCAAGTTTATCACAAAATCGTGCACTGTTATGCTATTTACGGTGGAGTTGTTTGAATCTTGGTTTTTTCGTCTAGTACTAATCGTTCGATGTTTACTATCACGACTCGATGTCGGTTTGTTAGTACAAACCAGCTTTTTGAAATCGAAAGCCTACGATAAGACCAAAGGCTGGCCTCAATATAGAGTTATTGAGTTGATAATGAATTTTTCATTACCAACTAAGTAATGTTAACTCAGTAATGAATAAAAAAATTGATTCGTACCCAACTGATTATTACCGACTGAACCTCATTCATTACCGACTCAATCATTGAGTCGGTAATGAATGCTTCTGCACTAATGCATTTCGGTTTTTCGATCACGCTAATCTCTCATTCGAGAGGTCTTGAGTTCGACCCTGGATATGTGTGCATTTATTGTTTTTTAGATATGCACTTTGTTGTTTTGTTGGTGTCTGTATTTAATGTGCATTTTGTTGCGCCTTTAATATGTATTTTTTTTATTTAGCACATGCACTTTCATCAAACGTATATTTATCTTTAGTTGATAAATAAAATTTAACATTTATTTTCCGGAAAGAAAAATGATAGGGATTCAGTGGGACAAATCCAACCATTTCTCCTTCTCCATGGCTTCATGTCAAAATGAATTTCAGAAGAAAAAAAAATAATATCCAAACAAAAAAGGTTAAATAATAAACATTAAATAATCCGAATTCCCATGCAATTAAATAAATCAACTGTTGTCTCTTAACTGTGTAAAGTGAGAAAATCCAGCGACCTTCTCATTGAGCGCAACAACAAAGATAGAGTAAATTTATTCAAGACATCCACACCATAACCCACGCTCATATCCAGCGTCTGAACTCCACGCTCCGATATCTGTGGGCGAATCTTCCAACAGCGGCGCGTGGGGTTACACCACACAGAAACGAAGAATGTCTTTGTATCGGCTTTTACAGCTTTCTCTGACACTCTCTTTTCCTCTCTATGCATTCCCGGCGTCACATAATTTGTATTTCCGCAATTTATTTTACATTTTCACAATAATATTCGCTCCAGATTTTCACTCTCCATCTCTCTCCCCAATCCCTGAGCCATAGATCCATACCTTTTCTATACTATACAAACCCTAGATCATTTTCTAAGATTCTTTGTTAGACCCAAGTTCATCTTTTGGTTTTGCTTCACAGGAACAGCCATTGCAAGGTACTGTCTTTGTGGGAAATTTTAGTTTTTTTTTTTGGTGGCTTGAGTTCTTTCTGAGATTCTGGAATCTGGGTTTGTTGCATTTTTAGATTTTGATTGGTGGGTTTTGTTTGAGGGAAGTGGTGCTGTTCTTGGGGGGTTTTGGGTGCATGTATGCATAATTTGAACTGGGTTTTGTGAATGCTCTCTAGAATTTAGGACCTTTGTAGTTTCTGGAACTTTGGGTTTCTGGCATTTTTGGATTTTGATGCAATTAGTGGGTTTGGTGGTAGGTTTTGTTTGAGGGAAGTGATGCAATTTTGGGGTTTTGGTGGATGTATGCATAAGTTGAACTGGGTTTTGTGAGAATTTGGGAGCTTTGTGCTTCTGGAACTTTGTGTTTGTGTGTTTGGTTAGGCATGGAGCAATGGTGGCACTAATTGTGTACATTTGGGTTGATTTTGGTACTCTGTAGAGCTGAGAAGAGGATGTTGTTGTTGTAAAAATGCAAGATTTGAGCTTTGAGGTGTATAAAGTGATTCTGTAGAAGGGGATTGTTATTATTATTGGGGAGGTTTTGAAGCATGATGGGTTGCATTTGTTGCAAGCCTTCTACTATTGAAGATAGCAAGGAGGACCCAAGAGAGAGATTACCTAGCAAGACCCGATCGGACTTGCAGGTCTCAAGGGGGGCTTCATCCAGAATCGATGAAGCATGCAGAGCAAAGGACACACGTGATGATAACGAAGGAAAATTGATGGTGATGAATGAGAAGCAAGCAAATGGGTCTAACAGGTTGCATGGGGCCGGTTTTGAGAGCAAGAGGGAGAAGATGGCTGCTGCTGCATATGTTGTTGCTCAACATCCTGGGATGGGTAGTATCCCGAAAGCTACACAAGGGGAGCAAGTTGCAGCAGGATGGCCTACCTGGCTTGCCATGGTGGCTGGAGAAGCTATCAAGGGATGGCTACCGCGGCGTGCTGACTCTTTTGAGAAGCTGGATAAAGTATGGTTCTTTCTTGATTTAAGTTGCATAATGTTTTTATTTGAATGTGAATGATTGATTGTTATTGCAATGCAATGCAATTACATTGCACTATTTTATTGATTTGGTGGCTCGACAACCTTTGATTCTCAAAAGCAGCCCCTAAAGGTGAGGGGTTATCAGTAACAACTGCCACCTTTCGTAATTAATCAAAAACCCTCAGATTCACACTGAATAGGTGATGGTTTTATCAGGAACACAATGTCCCCTTTCTCATTTATCAGAGGGTTTTTTGGAACAAAATGAACGGAATCCGTGGTTTTTTTTTATGAATAATGAAAGGCGACAGTGTGTTACTAATAACCCCTCACCTTTACAGTGTGTATTTGAGAATCTAAGGTCATCAAAGGTGTGTTAATAAACTTACCCCTTGATTTGATTACTGTGATTGAGTTTCGATAGGGTCAGTGCAATGTGAAGTGTGAACTCAATTTATTATTGCAGTTCGAATTATATTTGGCCGTTTGAGACTTTTACTAATCAGTACTCACAAATATGGCTAGTAATCTAGTTGGGATCAAGGGCACTTTATAGTCATTGCTTAGAAAGGGTAAACTCATAATGTACAGAGTGATTTTCAATTATCATCATTACGAATGCTAAGTGGTATTACAAAACTCAGGATTCTGGAATAAGGGGGATAATGTATGGAAAAAAAATTCTATCCCCGAGTAGTAATCCAAGTCTTATATTCACAGTTCTTGTAAGAAGTCACCAATTTGTTTTAATCTATCGGTTTGGAGCAGATTCTATGCCCTTATGTGTAACACAATGCACCTAACTTAACAGATATTACCCTCATCAGTTCTCAAACCATCATGGCTCTCATATTTTGTTGGGTCTTGTGGATTGGTGTAAATTTCTGGGTTTGATGATTTATATCTTTGCAGATTGGGCAGGGAACATACAGTAATGTCTACAGGGCCCGTGATCTCGATCAAAAGAAAATCGTCGCTTTGAAGAAAGTAAGATTCGATAATCTTGAGCCCGAGAGTGTTCGCTTCATGGCAAGAGAAATCCACATCCTACGTAGACTCGACCATCCAAATGTAATAAAGCTCGAAGGCCTAGTCACATCGAGGATGTCTTGCAGTTTGTACCTTGTTTTTGAGTACATGGAGCACGACTTAGCTGGGCTTGCATCTCACCCGGGCCTGAAGTTTACAGAAGCCCAGGTTAAATGTTACATGCAGCAACTTTTAGGCGGGCTTGACCATTGCCATAACCGAGGTGTTCTACATCGTGACATAAAGGGATCGAACCTTCTGATTGACAACAACGGTGTATTGAAAATTGCAGATTTTGGTCTTGCGAGTTTTTTCGATTCTCATCAGAGTCAACCATTGACTAGCCGTGTTGTGACTCTCTGGTATCGCCCGCCTGAGCTTTTGCTTGGAGCTGTTCACTATGGGGTTGCTGTGGATCTCTGGAGTACTGGATGCATACTTGCTGAACTATATGCTGGAAAGCCCATAATGCCTGGAAGAACCGAGGTACTTGCTTTATTTTGATTTGTTTCCTTTGCTGCTTATTACTATGACTTGGAATCACCATGTTGCATAAGAAATAATATGGCATTGGATTCCACATTATTCTGAATATTGAAACAATTAAGTTGATTGAATCCAACATTTCATCCTCGAATATAATTTCAGCATAACTGTTCACTAGTTCGACGTCTGGAGTTTTGGGTGGGTTCATTCACCCGTTCAGGCATTATGGGATTTATCTTTGGCATGTTGTACCTTTGTTGGATTCTGTTGTTGATTTGGTGGCTTGTGGTTTCCTTCCTGGAAACCACACCACTTTTTTTAGTGCAATATTTTCTGATAAAAGAATATATAATTTCAGCATAGTGTTCTAGATGATTAAACGTGAATACCAAACTCTGCATGATTTTTATTTAGGGATAATCTCACTCAGCTACCCTCTCAAGTATGCATTTTTTTAATCAACTACCCCTAGGTTTTTTTCAGTCTCAACTTACCCCAATTCCTTCAACTTTTGGGTGTGAAACGATGAAAATTCCCATTTTTACATGAGGTCATGTTCGTCATTTCACACCCAAAAGTTGACGAAATTGGGGTAAAATGACACAAAAAAAACTTAAGGGGGTTGCCAAATTTTTTTTAAACTTAAGGGTAGTTAGTTGAGAATGGTGCATACTTAAGGGCGGCTGAGTCAAATTATCCCTTTTATTTACTGCATTTGCTTACAAGTTACAACGTTACTTATCTGCATTTGCTTGAACTTTCCTGCCTTTTTAGGTGGAGCAATTACATAAAATTTTCAAGCTTTGTGGATCACCTTCAGAGGATTATTGGAGGAAATCGAAACTGCCTCATGCAACCATATTTAAGCCCCAACAGCCTTATAGAAGACGTGTTTCAGACACATTCAAGGACTTTCCTGCTCCAGCTTTGGGGCTTATGGAAATCCTGCTCTCCATAGATCCAGCAGAGCGTGGATCTGCAGCTTCTGCTCTCAAAACTGAGGTATGAAAAATCTTCTATATTTCAAGCTTATATTTTTTGAGCCTGTCAATACTTTTTTATTTATTCCAGAGAAATGATTAATTTATAGGCATGGTTATTCATTTGATGTTCGTATTATGTTTTCCAGTTCTTCACAACAAAGCCACTTCCTTGTGATCCTTCTACATTGCCCAAGTATCCTCCGAGCAAAGAGTTTGATGCAAAAGTACGCGATGAAGAAGCTAGAAGGTGAGTATTGTCAAAAATGTTAATAATTTGTAGGGTTAATTGGCAATTGCAATAGTTATTGTGTACTATACGTCTTTTGCACATAACTATTCCCAACTTTAAATTCTTACATCCAGGAACCCAAACGTCCAAAAAAATGCAGATAGCTCTTTCTGACCAGCAAATGACAAAGATGCCCTTGACCCTGATCTTAAAAATGACTCCATATCTACCAAAAACATGTTGATTAGATGTAGAAAACGGTTGTGTATGTGTAAAAAGACTCCATAAAAGATAAAGCTACCAAAAATGGATTTTTTTTATATCAGGGTCAGGGGCATTTTCGTCGTTGTTGGCAAAAAAGAGCTGTCTGGACATTTTTTTTGGCAATTTAGGTAGCTAAAGGCGTAGAGTACTCAATAACCATCTGCAATCAACCTTAATTTGTATCATAAGCTGAACAAATGTGTGCTATGTTTTTATATTTTCACAAGCTGAACAATTTTTTTTTGTTTTGACACTGGTAGACAAGGAGCAGCTTTGGGCAAGGGCCAGAGGAACGACACTGAAAGGAGAGGAACAAGAGAGTCCCGAGCAGTTCCAGCTCCCAATGCCAATGCTGAATTAGTCTCATCTATGCAGGTTAGCTCCCAATAACACCTCCTTAATCTCTTGTTGATTTTAGTTAGTGTACTCAAATCTCTAACTCCTTATTGTTTCAGAAAAGACAAGTTCATCCCAATTCCAAGAGCCGGAGTGAGAAGTTCAATCCTCAACAAGAAGAAACTGCGTCAGGTTTTCCCATAGACCCGCCTAGACAATCACAGGCCATAGAGGTAGGCGTGATAAATCCATACAAGCGAGGTTCCCATTCTGGGCCTCTGGCCCACCGGGCTGCATGGGCCAAGGCAGGTAGAGACCCGGCTGATGCTCCAAAAATCTCAACCGGGGCTGATCTGTCCACAATGTCAAGGGGAAGCTTGTTGCCTGAAGATCACAGAGACATGAATGGTTCTGAGCAAAAGCAAAAGCAAAAGCATCTTTCACGGGCTGTTTCAGGTTCTTCTCATCAAGATGAAGACGGAAGAGCCATTAACAAAGATCCTGTTCTTGTAAGTGTTGTTTCTGTGCTTTGTTAAATTCAATGTTTTATTGATGATTCCTATTGTTTCAATACAATGAGACAACCCTTTATATATAGATTAACTCTATGCTAAATAGGAAATACTGATGCTAAGGAACATAGAAACAGGAAAAGTTAATAGGAAACTAAACTAAACTAAACTAGGTATAGGAAAATACTTGTCACTGGAAATAAACTAAATTTTAACACTTCTCCTCACGTGCAAGCCAGATAATGAGTCTTGCACGTAAGCTAAGAATAAATTTCAAATTCCAACTCCATGTTGCGTCACCACTGTATTGTAGTTGTCAAAGAACTATTTTTTTTTTCAAAACTCCCCCTTTAGTGTAGGACTGGACATATACACGTGTACCATAGCAGGACTCCACATCTGCTTATGAGCTTCAAAAATAATATTGGGTGGAGGTGACAAATGGGACGATACCAATAACGGCTATGAAAAGCCTAACAGGACACTAAACTAAACTAGTAATAGGAAACACTTATACTTGTAACTGGAAATAAACTAAACTCTAACATGTTTATCTCATGGTTATATGTAAATGCTGAGTTTGTCTCTCTCATACATTGATGATTATCGAACTACAGCTTGGTTACGGGTCAAAGGGTCAGAAAATTCACTACTCTGGGCCGTTGATAGCACCATCAGGCAATGTGGATCAGATGCTGAAGGATCATGACCGGCTTATTCAAGAAGCTGCAAGAAGAGCAAGGATGGACAAGGCTAGGGTGAGAAAATCTCAGGTTGAAGGTAGTAGTCAAGTATCAGCCAATTCTTTATTTGTTTCAGGTCGCTGATGTGGAGCTGTTCATCTGTATAGAGTGCCATTCATAGAAAGATAGCTTTTTTTTTGAAGAATGATGTTAATATTGTCACTGTAACTTGAATCCTGATCACCAGGCCACAAGCTCACTTGGATAAGCAAGCTTTGGTATGTATCAGGTGGTTGTACTGAGAAAAGCTCATACCAATTCATCACTGTAGTATCTTATATATGTACAATTACTGCAATGTAGTATCTTATATGGATGCAAAAACCACCTATTTTTGTCCTGAGTTTTTTCGGTTTCGATTTTTTTTATTTGAAGTTTTTTCTGCTCACCCCTAAGTCCAATGATTGAACTATTGACTAGTTCTAGCAAGTGGAAGGAATGGGTCTGGCTCTAGCTAGTGGTGTTAACATTAATTAGGATATGCATCCAAAATTGACTCATACAATTTTGTTGACTTAACTGTTGATTTAATGGTGGCATAAAGAAGACAAGTCTTGCAGCAGAAGAAGCTTGCATAACTCTCCCAGAACAATGCTTAATCTTCAGCTATCCAAACTCTTCCTTTTCTTCTTCTTAACATCTTCATCATCAGCCTTTGATCTCACCTTCAATGGCTTCTTCAACCGATCAGACCTTGTGCTCCAAGGCTCTGCAAAAGTGGACATCAATGGCACTCTCTCCCTCACCCAACCCTCCCCTTTCTCCTCCGGAAGAGCTCTCTACCACTCCAAAATCATCACAAAATGGCAAGAGACCTCCACCATACCCGTCCCCTTCAGAACCAACTTCACCTTCTCCATCAACCCCTATAAAAACCAGACCTTCCCAGACCAAGGCCATGACCATGGTCATGCCCTTGCCTTCATCCTCGTACCTTCACTTGAACCCGAGAGCCATGCCTTTGGGGTCGAATTCGATGTCCATAACAATCATGTTGCTATCAACATGAACTCTCTTACCTCTTTGGCTGCTCACAGAGCCGGTTACTGGGTCGATGACAGGTCTTTCAAGGAAGTGAAGCTCAACAATGGAGTGACCTACAGAGCATGGATTGAGTATACATGGAGATCTCACCTTGTTGCCAGTGTCACCATTGCTCCTTCTGAGTTGCAGAAGAAGCCAGAAAAGCCACTGATTGAGGCACCTAAACCTGATCTTGGTAATGTCTTGCACCATGAAATGTTTGTAGGGTTCAGTGCCACAACCGAAAATTCAGCAGAGGATCACAGGATCATGGATTGGAGCTTCCATAACACAATCATCTATTAGAAGATTCAATGGATAGTTCCAAATAAGTACCCGATGTATTCACTTTTTGCAACTTGTAGCCCTCTTCGGTCTTTGATTATTGCATAAAAGTGCTTTGAATTTGTCTTTTTGTTACCCTTCGTATAAATTTATTTCAAAATGACAATTTTACCTTTGAAGATTAATTTTATATCCAAATTTTCATATCCTTCAAATTCCCCGCTCTTTGTCTGGTAAAGAGGAAGAAAATTAAGGGGTGTGAAAATTTAATTTTTTTTGTTTTTTAACTTATTTTTAAATCTAAATTGTAAGGGCAAAATCGTCATTTTTCTACAAATTACAACAAAAAGACAAGTTCATGGTACATTTTGTAATTATCAAAGAAGAAGGCTACAAGTTACAAAAAGTAAATACTCAAGGTATTTTTTTGCAATTATCTCAAGATTCAAATATTAATATTATTTCAGAAACAACATTGCAATTGCCTATTTTTCTTAATTATTACATTGGACTATGCTGCAGAACACAATTCTAAAGAGAAGGTTGTGCACATCTTTAGGCCTAAACATGATGTTCTAAGAACAATGTGAAGTAAATAATTCCAAAAAATGTCAAATTTATATCTGATGTGTATGAGGCCTTATCTGTATAACTCCAGCACATTGATCCCAGGCCTTCTGGTAACAATTCATCTATCTACACTGATTTTGCTCAAACTTAGCCGACAAGGCAAGCCTCGCCACAAGACGGCGTAGCCTCTTAGCGCCAGGCCCCGGCTTAACCTCACTGGCATCCCCAACATCCGAACAGAGAGGCTTACCGGTGCACCAGGCGCCCGGCGTGAAGCCATCAGGAGGGCGCTGAAGCAACTCCTTGTCTATCTGATCCAAAATGGGAGTATCGCCTTTGAACTTCCTTGCAAAGGCGGCACCACTCTGAACCATGTGGCTCGAGTCGTTCAGAGACAGTGTGTGGGGGTGCTGCCTGGGCGGTACGTCCCAAGAAATGTAGTGCAAGTCGTGGTTCACTGCAGTTTGTTTGAACTCCGGGGCGTTGCATATGACTGTTTGGAAGTAGCCCTCTGGAGAGGACACAAAGTTTTGGTAGTACATTAGGAGCGTCCTTGCGAGGTTGTCCCAACCCCAAATGACGTATTCTACAAATGGACGTGATAGAACCATCCACGCTGAACCTGAAAGCGAAATACGATGTAAATAAATGATTAGTAACTTCGCTAAGATTGTACCGAACGTCGAAACTGATCTCTCGTTCTAAGTAGGAGTTATGAACTCTAAAGAGATAAGGTAACATAGATTTCATAGTTTAGGGGGGCAATTGCAAAAAAGTACCCTAAGGTGTTCATTTTTTGTAACTTGTAGCCCTCTTCTTTCATAATTGCAAAAAATTATCTGAACTTGTCTTTTGTTGCAATTACTATAAAATGATGATTTTATCCTCACAATTTAGATTTAAAAAATAAGAAGTAAATACCAAAATTTCTTATCTCTTAATTTTCTTCGTTTTTGTACCGTACAGAGTAAGAAATTTAGGGATATGAAAAAATGGGTGTTATGTTATTTAATTATTATTTTCAAATTTTCAAGGGTAAAATCGCCACTTGGAAACAAATTTATGCAAAGTGCAACAAAAAGAAAAGGTAACTGTATTTTTTACGATTATCAAAGAAGAAGGCTACAATTTGCAAAAAATAAATACCTCAGGGTACTTTTTTGCAATTATCCCTCGTTTATAAGAGTTTTGCAGATCAATTGGGTTAAGTTATACCCATATGACAGAAAAATATAGGGTTAGTTGCAGAGAGCTATTGCATACTACACGTCTTCTGCCGGTAATTATCCGTATCCCTATCTTTAAACTTTTACATGAAGCTACTTTAACTTTGAAAAAAGTACATATAAATCTTTTTTGCCCAAAAATGACCAAAATTTCTTTGATCCTAATCTCAAAGAAAACTTCGTAAGTACCATTTCTTTTAAAATTAAATGTAGAGAAGGGTTGAATAGATGGAAAAAAATGGTATTCGTTGAGATTAGTGTCAAGGGCATTTTCATCATTTTTTGGCAAAAAAGGTTCCATGTGATTTTTTGAAGTTTAGGTAGCTGGATGTAAAAGATTAAACTTGGGGATAATTATGTGCAGAAGATCTGTAGTATGCAGTAGCTATTTGCAATTAACCCATAACTGTATATGTGATGAAAGGGTTACTAACCAGTAAATAGTTTGAAGGCTGTTGGTAAACCTCTTCGAGGAGAGACCGGAAATACATCTGACTTGGTTGAATTATAGAGCCCGGGATCAACAATCAAAGGCATGGCACGTTTCTCCCTAAAAACCAAAATAAAAACAACACATCGAATCTAAGTTCATAGAAGATGCATATAGATATAGATAGTGTGTTGAGGACTGAGGAAAATCTTACAGCTTCCAACCTAGCCTGCTTGTATGCTCGATGAAGTTCAAGTCTCGATTCAAATCAGTAAAAGTGAAAAGAAGATCTGCACAATTCACCAAATCAATGTCACTAATCCCAAATGCAAAAAAATAAAGATTAACAATGATAACGAAAACTTACCATCTTGAGTCACGAGAGGATAATCCGAAGCACTGAGGTTGATAAACCAATCCCAGTCCTTACTTCTCTTGAGAAGAATCGCGCATGCATGAAGAGTATTAGCGACCATTGTAGGACCTCTATAAGTAACCATATTAGCTTTGATGATCACATGAACATTCCCAACCTTGGAGAACATAGGATCTCTCTCCACCCAGGCAGCGAGCTCCAATCTCTCTTGTGCCGGTGATTCAAGGTCCAAATGAACAACATACTGGTTCCTAGGATGGTACAATGCTTTAAGAGTCCTCCAAAGCTTGCCCAGATCGCCCTTTGACCCGGAAACTAAGTAGGCGAATCGCGGAGTGCTTGGGCCGGAGGGAGGAGGAGGGTAATACGGGACTTTCGATTCAGCGAAAATCGGGATTGTTTGGTTTGTTGAGAGATGAGAAGGAAGAAACCGGAGAATTGAATTGATCGAGTATAGAGAAGAGATTAGACCCATGTTGAAGGAAGTAGCAAGAAGGAATATGCATACAAGCGAGGTTATGATTAGTGGGAATGCCCATCTCTTCTCCATGTTTACAGATCCCATAACCAGAACTTATCATGGGTTCTAATCAACACTCATCACATCCTAAACTCGACCAACCAACCAATCACCTATCCCCAATAAGCACAAATTCGAATCACCTCAACCTCTGGAGCTTGGATTGAGACCAGACCAGACCACCTTCAGAAAACAATATCTGAGTTTAGAATTTGAGCTTAGCAGCTAAACCGAAACCCAGTTAAATAGCGCAAGTGAGCTATGGCCTCCTCTAAAGGTTCCTAGCTAACGAAGAAACCGAAGAGCACAGAACCAGCTAATCTCAAGAAATTGTAATAGTACAGCAACTGAAGTAAATTATTATAGATAACTTGTAGATAAAACCAATACCCAATTGAAAAGGGGGGGCTTGGAGTATTAAAAAAGATACCACAATTTGATAATAGACAATTACATCAAGAAAATCGAGACAGCCAAGCAACAAGATGAAATCGAAAACTTATATAATTACACGTAAAGCCAATGATAATGACACAATCACCATCACAAGCAATGCCAAATACTGGTGGGATCTGCAGAAACAGATTATAAAATTCAAAATCCCCAACATTGGTGACACAGACCCTAATCTATAAAACCCTACATCTATCTCACCCAATGAACAGTCTCCACAAAGATCACTACCAACAATCAGAAGGAACAAAACATGAATCATGAGAAACAAACAAAACCCAGATCAGAAATTTACATCAGAGCCCCAATTAGTGAAAGAACTGAATCCAAAAATAGCAATTTTTTCTCTATACAGTGTGTGCATTGAGATCAGAACATTCCACAGCTCGACCAAGAGCATTAAAATCAAATTTGACAGGAACCCATATAAAGGAAACACAGAACAATGAGGTGAATCAACACAGTTCGTCTTAAAAACTGAAAAAAAAACATTTTTTTTTCAAAAACAATCAGAAGAGACAGAAAGAGAAGAAGAACAGAGCTGGAGCAGACCTGGAGAGAGCCGGAGAGGAAGCTTTTGATGCACGTTGATGGATGGAGAGAGAAAAATAAAAGCTTTTTAATTTATAAAACGAAAAGGAAAGAATTAGTATTTGGTATCGAAATTCTTTTTAGGAGTTATGTTCTTTGTTAATGTTGTTGAAAACAGAAGACGTTTGTGTTTCGTGATTTCTGTTTTTCTTTTAGTTATCTGCTACCTGGTGCTCTGT
>JAYMSV010000508.1:0-16664 GCA_036897745.1 Erodium moschatum | reverse complement strand
TAGGTGTGTGTGGCTAAGATTGGTTCTCACAGTTTTTAGGATAAGAGGAGTTTGTAGCCGATTTCTCCTCAATTAGATATAGTTAAATAATATTTTTCCTAAAAATAATTAGAGAATCAAGGCAACACTTGCGGCTGGAAACGATGCTTCTTGCTGCTATTTCCCTACCTGTTTGTACCCTTTTGGCTCTACTACAACGATCTTTAATATTTGTTTCACTTCTCCGACGAGGCGTCACCTCACCACGACCAAATCATTCATTCTGGCGTTACATGGCCCACGGGCCACGTGGCCTGCTAAGACAGAACCGGGTTACTAAGACCCGAATGTTTGGATATAACCCAAAACCGGGTCATTCCGACCCGTTCACCAGCTAGCCCATTTATTTGCTAAACCCTGAACTAAAACCCTAGCTCAAACGTTAGCTCCACTTCACCACTCAGCAGAACCCTGCTGTTCTTAGCCTCTCTGATTTTCCCGGCAACCAATCAACACAGACGAGCGCGTTTTTCTTCCGGAAAATTTTCTCGCCCCTGTAGTTTTCCTGGAAAATTAACAGTATGACAGCGCCTGTGAAGAAGTTCCAGAGCAGAAAGTCCACTGATGCTCCAAAGTTCAACAAATCCTCCAAAGCTCCATTCAAACCGAAGAGGGAAGTAAAGGACCCTGCAAAGTCGAAAGCCCTAGCCTTGCAGATCGAAGATGACGTCCCCGATTTTCCCAGAGGTTGGTGTTTTCACTCTCTCATCGTGTATTAGGTCTACGGATTGGCAGCTCCATGAGTAAACTCACGTGTTCAATTATGATGAGACAATCATAATTGTTTGGATTACGTCCAATGAGCACTATATAATGTGCATATTTCATACTTTAATTCATATGCAGTTTCTTAGAGGCCAAACAGAGTCTAGTGCTTAATGTGGCATGTGGTACATGTTACTTCTTTTTCTTTACTGCCTGTTCTGGAATTTCAGGGGGAGGAAGTACTCTCAGCAAACAAGAGCGCGATGAAATTCATGCTGAAGTTGATGCCGAGTATGAGTTGGAGGATCGGCGAACAAGTAAGAAAAAGAAGAGAAGCAATCAGAAGAAGGGACATCCAAAAGAAGACGACTTTGGCTCTCTCTCTGGTGCTGGGCTTACTGGTAAACTACCCAAGTTTGCCAATAAGATCACTTTCAAGGTATGGGGCTGATATATCCTCACATACTATGTTTTTTTGACATATCTAAAGAAAAACTGTGCAAATTGTAAGTTTTTTTTCCTTTTCTTTTTGTTATAACCATTACTTGAAATGAATAGCTAGCAGCATGCATACTCTAATGCACAATAATCAACATAAATAAGGTATCAGTAAGTTGTGATTGCCAGTAGTCCATCTCTTTCTCTTCCCTCTATGCAGTTATTATACATATGTGAGACATACCTTACTTCATCAATCAAGTCATAGACCTGTTAGTGGGGTTTGTCGTAGCATTTATATGTTTTTCACCTTTTCTTTCATCATCTATCATCCCCGCCCCTCTATATATAATTCTTTGGAACCCTTTAAACCTGTAAGTTAATGCTCTAGTTGTTTGCTAACAATTCATGTGCGTAATGAATTGCTTTGTTCTTTGTATGCCCGCTGAGATAATTAGGCCTTCTGAGTGTTTTATATGATAATGTCATTAATTGCCTGTTATTGCCGCTTCTGTAACCGTCCTGTTACTTGCAAGCATTTTCATGTAGTATTTTTACTTTCTGTGCTCTAATCTTCTTCAAATCGCTTCTTTATATGTATTCAGAATATTTCTCCTGGAATGAAGCTATGGGGAGTTATCAGCGAAGTAAATGAGAAAGACCTTGGAATTAGTCTTCCCGGGGGTTTACGTGGATTAGTTCGTGCAGGCGATGCATTTGATCCTGTTTTGGAGAATGAAGACGAGGTAATAACGGTGTTCTATCAAAATAGATTTCTGAAGAATTGTCATCAGTTGTCCCACTTAAACATGCTAATATTAATTTTCTCTGTTGCACTGACTAGTATCTCTGTATTCAGCTAATTATTGATGTTCTTTCCCGAATCTTATTGTTTTTGTTGTTTTTTTTACCAGGGCATCGAAAATGATATCCTTCCCAGAATATTCAAAGTAGGACAACTGGTTTCTTGCCTTGTATTACAGTTGGATGATGATAAGAAAGAGAAAGGGAAACCTAAGATCTGGCTCTCTTTGCGTCTATCTATGCTGCACAAGAGCTTTACCTTTGACGCCATCCAAGAAGGGATGGTATGCGAATTCATATGAATCTTCCTGTCTTATTCTCTGTTCCCTATGCTTGTTTTGTTTCCTGAAGCTGCATCTTTTTTAGTTTGATTATACGGTGTGCTTATAATGTAAAACATGATCTTGAATAAATTAAACAATATACGTAGAGTGGGTAAATTCAAGGGACGTAGTTGTTTGACTATGTAGAATTTGAAGATGATTGAGAATTTACGGAAATGATGGATGCTGATGCTTAAGTCAATAGAAGAGGAGTATATTACTTTTCTGACACTTGTGGTCAATGAATCTCATAATAAAAGTCTGTATCCTGTTAGCCAAATTATCAGTAATTTAAGGTCCAGTCTGCTTTTGGTTTACTTTTATTGCAGCTAAGAAAGACACATCCTGAACCCATTCCATATGTCATGCCTTGCCATCTATGGATATTTGCTGTCTGATGTTATCACTTGTTTACCTCCTTTTGATTTGGTGCATCCATGGTATGCCTAACATATCCTTCCGTTGTCCCCTTTCTGTCATTAATGATGTTTCATCTACTTGATGAGGTTTTAATTTACAAATCTTTCTAAAAAGTCTCACTTAATTTGCCTATTTGAAATCCAGATGTATTCTATCTTCCTTCTATTATTTGTGAAACAGTAATTCTATTTGTTTTTATGATACTATTATTTCCTTTTATGATTTTTTCGACATGTAATCCTTTTGTTACATGCATCTTGGTATTGGTCTCAATAATAATTAAGAAACTTATTATTTTTTATTTGTCTGGAGTGTATCTTATATCTTACGCTGGCTTTCTTTTGAGTTTTGATTATGATGTATTCCTATCTATTTTATGGTCTTTATATAACGTTATTATCTTTTGATTCATTTCAGTACCTCATGAACTGATTTTTTTGGTATGGATATGTGAACCTTGAATTTATCTCTCACTTGTATGTTGCAGGTTCTCACTGCTTATGTGAAAAGCATTGAAGATCATGGTTACATTCTTCATTTTGGATTGCCTTCTTTCATGGGGTTTTTGCCGAAAAACAGCAACTCTGGTAATTTCCATCCTCTTTTTTTTTTTTTTTTTTTTTTCATGTTAGGTTGACTAAGTTGTAATAATCTCAAAGCATGTTATGCATCTGAACCAACAATATCTGCTTGTGTTTCTTGCTGCCTTTCTTCTCCTAGCTGTGCTTATATTCTGAGGATATTATATTTATAGTTTTACTAGTTTGCCTAGTATTTTAATATGTCTCTATAACTTTAATCTAAAAGTTGCTGGCTTCATTCTGTCATCCACTAAACAATGCTGATCTTGAAGGCACCTCTGACAGAAATCAGCCGTCTTAACGGCTAAATCTGCACTTATGGCCATTTTAATCCAAGTGCGGATGATTACATGAAACAGTTCCAGGCCCATGTGGTAATTTTTAAAGGGTAAAGGACTGCTTAAAGTGCATCATGTATCAACTGCATGGTGGTTACATACAAGCACGTGTCAGCCACAGAAAATAAAATCGCACATTAAGTATTTTCCTTTTCCAAATAAATGTTCCAAAGTCCCAAATTTGAAGATCTTAGGCTGGTTGTTGCTGCACATATTCTCTTGTAGCTCATAGGTATAGTGAGATTTCCTGTGAGACGGTCTGTTTAAGTTGGAAGTACTTGATTAACATATTCTTATTTCTATCATGCTTGGAGCTGTAGTGTTGTTCTAAACTCCCGCCGTAACATTGGGTGCAGTCTGCAAATACTTCGTACTTCTATATTGGTTCTGTTATGTTTGTAGTTTTTTGCTCTAGAAGTCTCTAAGCTTGCGATGTCATTTAACTATTTATTGTTCACTGTTTTTGATTGTCTTCTTTTTGTGTCTAATCTGATGTTTCGGCAGAGAGCAATGAGCCTGAGATGAATACCGGTCAAATTTTGCAAGGAGTTGTTAGAAGCATCGATAAAGCCCGTAAAATTGTTCATCTAAGTTCTGATCCTGATACAGTGTCCAAATATGTGGTAAGTCTTAGTCAAGTCTTGGCCTACAATTATTTTCTTCTATATACATATCTTATTCTTACTAGTTTATGTCATGTTATACAGACCAAGGATCTCAAGGGACTGTCGATTGATCTTTTAGTTCCAGGCATGATGGTTAATGCTCGTGTCCTGTCAACCCTTGAAAATGGGATTATGCTTGCATTTCTTACTTACTTCACTGGAACGGTAAATTTGCTATGTCCTTGATGCAGAAAATA
Source organism: Erodium moschatum (assembly GCA_036897745.1). Taxonomy (NCBI): domain Eukaryota; kingdom Viridiplantae; phylum Streptophyta; class Magnoliopsida; order Geraniales; family Geraniaceae; genus Erodium; species Erodium moschatum. The sequence continues at coordinate 12,154 of JAYMSV010000508.1, read as the reverse complement.
GTAGAAATAATAAGAGACATGTTGATATGGAATATTCTAAGCAAATGACATCCCCCCTCCCCCATAATGCATGCACACAAATACAATGATATTTTTTTTTATCTCATTCAGTTTTGCTTGTGTTTCAATTACAGGTTGATATATTTCATTTAGAAAATACTTCTGCTTCTATGAATTGGAAGGATGATTACAGTCAAAATAAGAAGGTTAGTTAAAGGATAAGCAATACATGGTTTTCATACTAGGTACATTTTTATTCAGGAACTAAGGTCTGTTTTAGAAGATATAACTGCAAATCATATATGACAATCATGCTCTTTGCAATGTTCTCCATTGCCATTTTTTAATTTTCTCGTTTCAGTATTTGACTATCTAATATTGCTGATTAGGTTAATGCTCGTATACTGTTTATTGATCCCTCAACAAGAGCTGTAGGTTTGACCTTGAATCCACATCTTATTCATAACAAGGCGCCTCCTTCGGTAAGTTTATTATACATATGCCAAGCTTATTGTAAAATCTAGGCTGTACAATATGAAATTTGTCCATGTATGTCAATTTGGTCATTTATGGCCCATCGGGCCTGTTGCAGACAAGATGCTTACAAGGACATCTTTGTGAACATTCATACATATAATTAAATGTTTTTTCAAATTTCTCATGGATTGTATTTTTTTTTTCCTTTATGAGTTTGGCAGAACATGTTCCGTATTTATCTTAAGTTACTTATGTCAGAGATGTACACATAAGCAGAGCTATTGCAACTTGCAAGCAATGTTCTGTGCTTTTTAATCTATAAATAATTCTAGAGTTAAGCTTTTGCTGTTTGACTTATGTCACATGGCCCCACCTCAGTTATGGCGTCATCGTGTCAAACACAAGTTCTTCTCTTGGTCTCTCCTGTCTGACGTAATAGCTGCATTTTTTTTATCAAAGCTGATATGATTATTAATGTCTATACTAACGTCCCATGTTGTGGATTGACACGTTTGAGTCTGATTCACAGCTGGTTAAAGTTGGAGATATATATGACCATTCAACAATAGTCAGGGTGGATAGAGGATCGGGCCTCATGCTTGAAATCCCATCGACACCAGCTCCCACTCCAGCATATGTTGGCGTATGTTAATTTTATTATTTGAGTTGTAAGATCCTATTTTCTTTTTCAAATCTCTTACTTGGATGGTGAACTTTTATGTTTTTTTTTAAATAGATCACCGATGTTGCCGATGAGGAAGTTCAGAAGTTAGAAAAGAAGTTCAAGGCTGGGAATCATGTGCGAGTTCGAATTCTTGGATTCAGGCACCTTGAAGGGATTGCCATGGGTGTTTTGAAGGTTTGTCATCTAATTTTTTGTTAGTTATAGAATGCATCTATATTATGATGTTAGTAAACGTGTTTAACTGATTTCAACTCTCAACTACATCGGGCATTTCACTGTCATCTAGTTCAGGAACTAGACATAATCCATACCTTCCCCATTTTATCTGGTTTAAATGTGAAAGAATTAACAATTTTAGTTAAGTCGATTGCAAGGAAGACTAGACATGCCATGCTTTGTAATCATCAGTCAATTATTTGCCATTGCTATAACTACAACTTTTCCTTGGCAGCAATCGTTACTTTATTCCTTCACCAGTCAGTTATTGTTCTTGTTACGGGCTAATTTCTTGGAATTAACCTCCCTGAATTTTAGACGTTACCAAATATTTTCGAATACTGTTTATATTTTTCTTCTTCTGTAGAATCTACATCAAATGTTCTTATTGTTTGGTATATTATGCTTTGCTAAAGTGTCATTTGCATACTTTACAGGGAGACTTGTATTATATTATATGTTCACTGTATTTCTTCTATCTTGTCATGCAGGCTAGTGCCTTAGATGGCGCTGTATTTACCCATTCTGACGTCAAACCTGGGATGGTGGTGAGGGCTAAGATCATAGCTGTTGACAGCTTTGGCGCCATTGTACAAATTTCTGGTGGTCTGAAGGCACTTTGCCCTCTTACACATATGTCTGAATTTGAAATAGTGAAGCCTTCAAAAAATTTCAAGGTATTTTCTAGAAGATAATCTACATTTGGTTTAATTTTTCGTATCTGTCGAAGGAGAACTATGTGCAAAATATGCTGAATCTGGTCGTTTCTCTCCTTATTACTTCACTTGTTTAAAGTTGTGGGTCTTAAATCCCTTATTCTTGTTACCGTGCAGGTTGGAGCTGAACTGACGTTTCGTGTGCTTGGTTGCAAATCTAAGCGAATGACTGTTACTCACAAGAAAACACTTGTATGTCCTTTCAAGAATAGTATTTTCGTTCCTGTGATTTGTGCAAATGAATGTCTACTCAATTCCCCTGTTAACTAATAAAACTAAATCTTAGACCCAAGTCTTCAGGCCCGTATTGTCTGTCTGGAGACCTACTGGTTATGAGATCAATTCTTCATACTATCCTCATTCATTTAAACTTTGAAACTTTGTGCCCCATATTTAAATAGTTGTTATTTAGGGAAACCAGCTTTGAAAGTAATTGTCCCATAATTTTCTGACGTAGAAATGTTGTTTCTTTGTTTTTCTTTCAGGTGAAATCTAAACTAGGGATTCTTAGTTCATATGCTGATGCTACCGATGGTTTTATTACACATGGATGGATAACAAAGATTGAAAAATATGGATGTTTTGTGCGGTTCTACAATGGAGTCCAAGGATTCGCTCCCAGGCTAGTCCCTGACCATCTCAATTACTAATTTAATTAGCTATTTGACTCCAATCCCATAACATGGGTTCTGCTAAGTATGTCAAAGAAGATCCTAATGCACATGAGTGGTCTTGACTTATCATGGTGGGAGCTACTGTTAGCCTTCAGAAATCTGAAACACTTAAGCATTTATACATCTGTGTCATAAACTAAAGAAATGGACATGCTAATGATGGAAGCCTTGAGGTATTTTTCAAGTGAGATTAGGAAGTGAAGCTTGAATTCAGATATATCGCTGACTCTAATAACTGATAAGTAGTAACTGGTAAGAAACTTTTGGGTGGGTCGGGGTTGGGGGACAGCTAATGAGAAGAAAAACCGCAGAGGTAACAGAACTGAGTAAACTCACACCTTCATGGGGCAGAAAAATGACTGCCTTTTTATTTTTATTTTTTTTGTTTATCCAAATTAAGTACAAAATACCCCTTTCTTTTTACAGTTATCTTCAAATTAATGTTGTTTTCAGTAATCTTATTTGCTGTTGATTGGGATTTCATTTCCTGTTGAATTGTTTATATTCATGTATATATATTTGCATTTTCTTATTTCATTGTTCCTCATCCTGAAACAGTTCTGAACTTGGATTAGAGCGTGGAAGTGATCCAGGTTTGATGTATCATGTTGGGCAAGTTGTCAAATGCCGTGTAACGAGTTCAGTTACTTCTTCACGGCGGATTAATCTTAGTTTCGTAATGAAGCCTACAAGGTTTGTGCATTTTCCCAACATATCCATTATTAAATAACTCTAGTAGTATTGTATATTTTTGTAGAGGAAGTTGTATGATGGGTTATGTATTCAAGATTTGATGAAGAATTTGTTTTCTCTAACCTGTGTAAGAAATGGTAAAAAGCAAATCTCATTAAATATTCAAGTTTCTCAATGGACAATTTGACAGGATCACTGAAGATGAGATGATCAAGGTGGGTAGCCTTGTTTCAGGAGTTGTTGAAGCAGTTACCTCTCGTGGTGTTGTTGTAAATGTTAATGCAAAAGGTTACTCTAGGGGTACAGTTTTAACGGAACATTTGGCCGATCACAATGGTATGTGTAAACACACTGTCTTCATAGTATTCTTTGCTGCCACTCTTATGGTATTCCGTGACTTAGTTTCTTATTATGCAGGGCATGCTGCTATGATGAAATCAGCCATGAAGCCTGGATATGAGCTAGATCAACTTTTGGTCCTAGGTAATCCTGCCGTTCTTTTTATTTCAGAATTTGAAAATATGATTTAATATTCTGGATTGTGCTTCTTATTCTTGTTTGTCAACCTGAGTTATTTCTTGAATCTCAATGGTTGTATGGATCATACTATAATCTTGTTTTTTCTTCTTGATATTCCAGATATTGAAGGTAGCAATTTGATACTTTCGGCAAAGTTTTCTCTGATCAAGTCTGTTGAGGAACTTCCTTCCGATATTGGTCAAATTAGCCCCAACTCAATTGTTCATGTAAGCAATTTTTTGATTGTTTTCAGAAATAGTTACCCAGCATTGATTGCTGATATTGTTTAATTTGTCTTTTAGGGCTATATTTGCAATATTATTGGAACTGGCTGCTTTGTTCGTTTTCTTGGGCGTTTAACTGGTTTCTCTCCTAGAAGCAAGGTAAGATGCTTTAAATTCAGCAGTTATGCTACTTTTGGTTTTAATGTCAATAGTAAAATTGTTTAGTTAAATTTTGTTTCTCATATTTCTTTATGAAGGCAGTAGATGACCAGAAAGCTGAACTCTCAGAAGCCTTTTTTGTTGGACAATCTGTTCGCAGTAACATAGTTGATGTCGGTGAACTATCTTAGACTTGATCTTTTCAGTTTTGAATTTTGGGCAATTTAATAACCAGCTCTACCACCTTTTCCCCTTTCCTATTTTCTTCCAGGTTAATAGTGAAGCAAACAGGATAACCCTTTCTTTGAAGCAATCTTGTTGCTCATCCACAGATGCATCCTTCATTCAAGAATACTTTATCTTGGAGGATAAGGTAGCACTTCCTTGAAGTAAATAAAAGTATTCTTTCCCTCATATTTATGCACTTCACACTTGTACTCCCTCCGTCCCAAATGAGTGTCGTATTGTTCCAGTTTGGCCATGGCCAGCATACACTTTCCATAAGAAGTTAATTATGCTTGAAATTTCAGTATTATAACTCCTATTTAATTAGTTGCTAAACTTACATAGTTTGGGTAGAACGAGGATATGAGGGAAAGTCTACCAATCCTTAATTTCTATAGGTCAAATAGACACTCATTTGGGATGGATGGAGCATTAAATTCTAAGCTCATGCCCAATATTTTAGGATTCTCAATCATTGTTCTTGTTACTATGAATATCTTTACCTTTTCTTTTAATTCTTTTTCCTGATCTTGTTTATTCCTCTCTTTCAATATAGATTGCTAAGCTACAAATATCAGACCCCACAGTATCTGAACTAAAATGGTTTGAAGGATTGAACATTGGGAGCATTGTTGATGCAAAAGTTGAAGAGGCAAAGGATATAGGAGTTGTTGTCAGCTTTGAGAAGTACAATGATGTTGTCGGTTTTATTACACATTACCAGTGTGAGTTATTTTTTTAATATGTATGCTATTTCATGAAACCATTATAGCCGTGAAACTCTGACTCACGATTAAATATACTCCTGCAGTAGGTGGAGCTACTGTTGAAGAAGGGTCTGTTGTTCAAGCTGTTGTTCTAGATGTTGCTAAGGCAGAACGCCTTGTAGAGTTATCTCTAAAGTTGGAGTTCGCTGTTAATTCTAGACAAGAAAGCTCCACCAGTCAAAGCCACAAGAAGGTCAATTACTCTTATTCATGTCTAGATTTTTTTGTATCTTCTGGATAATCATAGATTATGGTATCATATAGTTTCATTTTAATACACTTACTGACCTCTAGGTTCTAGTTATTAGTGTTTTCCTACTTTGGCCTTACTGTACAATGCACATTTTTGATTCCAGAAACGCAAAAGAGACAAGGAACTGGAGCTGCATCAAACTGTAAATGCAATTGTTGAAATTGTAAAAGAAAATTACTTGGCAAGTATTTTCTGCAACTCTTTGGTGCTTTGTGACATTGGTGGACACTATGTTTCTGAGTTTTATCATGTGCAAATCAGGTTCTTTCAATTCCAAAGTGTAACAATGCTATTGGATATGCATCAATATTCGACTTCAACACACAAAAGTTTCCACCAAGGCAGTTTATGAATGGACAAAGGTATGCTCCTATCTTTGGTACGGATAGCTTGCAAGTGAATTTCCAATCTGATATGATTTACTTGGAGCAGTGTCATAGCCAGCGTAGTGGCTCTTCCAAGTCCTTCAACAGACGGGAGGCTTCTTTTACTTCTGAACTCTCTGAGTGAGGCTGCTGAGACATCCAGCTCTAAAAGGGCAAAAAAGAAGTCCAGCTATGATGTGGGATCTCTGGTTCAAGCAGAGGTAGATATCTCGTAATATTTTATGTTCGTTTCTTTATCTTGGAAAATCTAACTGCATTATACTGAGTGTCATTCTGATCTTTCTTACATTTCATGTGATTTTGTCTTCCAGATTACTGAGATTAAACCTCTAGAACTGAGATTGAAGTTTGGAATTGGTTTACGTGGGAGGCTTCATATAACCGAGGTGATTAAAGAAAAATTGATCTTAGAAACATTTGAATCATTTATAATCTCCGTTTGCTGGTCATATGCGCTTTTAACTTACAACATGACAGGCAAATGGTGATGGTATCAATGAAGATCCATGGAGTAATTTCAGGGTTGGGCAAACGTTGACTGCCAGAATTGTTGGAAAGGCTGATAAATCAGACAAGAAAGGCCACCAATGGGAGCTGTCCATCAAACCTAATACACTCTCAGGTAAGTACCGTATTTATTGATTTCCTTCATACCTCAGTTTGACTATTATTTATGTTGTCCATTCTGATGATGACAAAAGATTCTTATCATACTTTTAACTGAGCTAGTTCTCTTTACTATTATTTTCGACATACGGTCAATACAAATTTCTTACGTACTCAACTTCGTCATTTTGGATGAGAAATTTTCACTCACATTTTCCAACTGTTTGGCATCCTTGACAGTTATGTTTTGCTGACCTTAAATTTAACCAAGCAGTTATATTATATACTATGAATATTATTTTTGCTGTATAGTTCTCTCAGTTATAGTAACTCCTAAAAGAAAGGATATGCTATATATATTTTTCTTGTGTTCTTTTTACTATTTTTTAAAACCTTATAGAGGCTCCTGCTCTGTTGAGCCACAAAAGAAAAGGCTGGATCAGAATCTTGGCTGTCCTCTGCTGGTTAAATATTAATATTTGTCATGCTATTAGGGTACAGAAGATTGTGCAGTGTAGTAAGATGTTGGGGCTGGCCCCTTAATTCAGATCCTTGATAAATATACATGCACAAAAATTTCTAGACGACAATTTATTTAGAAAATTTACACAATACCCCTCCGTGCTCATTTAATTCGGTCAGATCCTTGGTTGCTCTTGCTGCTTTGAATTGTCTGTGCTTATAGAGAATATTTTGTCATCAATATTATCCGTGACATTAATGTTAATTTTAAATTTGTGATCAGATAGATCTTACTATCTGACTGTATTTATTATTTTGCTTTGATTGATATAGGCGACAATCTGAATACAGAAGCTTTCGAATTCCCTGTGGGCCAGCGTGTTACAGGGTGTGTGTATAAAGTGGATAAAGAATGGGTCTGGTTGACTGTATCTCGGCATGTTAAGGCACACCTTTATATTCTTGATAGTGCATGTGAACCTACTGAATTCCAAGAGTTCCAGAAACGCTTCTGTGTTGGAAAAGTTGTTTCAGGTTATGTACTACTTGCTAACAAGGAGAAAAAGTTGCTGCGTTTGGTCCTACATCCTTTAACTGTTCAGTCGACTCTGAGTTTTGGTGAAAATTTGGATGATAAGCATGATAGCGCTGCAACAGTTCATATGTATGAAGGAGATATTTTGGGTGGTAGAATTTCTAGTGTACTTTCCGGTGTTGGTGGGTTGCGTGTCCAAATTGGTCCCCACCTGTATGGTAAAGTTCATTTTACAGAACTTACAGATTCGTGGACGCCTGACCCGTTGTCTGGATATCAAGAAGGGCAATTTGTCAAATGCAAAGTCCTGGAGATCAGCCATTCTACCAGAGGTACTGCACATATTGATCTATCATTGCGAACATCTTTAGATGGCATGCAAGGTCAAAGATCTGTGGAACCCAGCAGTGATTTGTAAGTCATTCAGTCTTACACTTCTTTATTTAGTATAAATAACACGTATATTACGAGATGTCTTGTATTATTATATTAAACATATATAGGATTCTGTTCTCTCCTTAATGTCATATTTAATAGACATCAGACAGAACGTATAATTATGTTGGTAGAATATAATTTGTGAAGACTGTTACTTATGTACTTTCTGAAGGCATCCATTTATTTTTTATGCTTTTGCTTAGAATAATAGAGATAACTCATATTGGACTTAATCACCATGCTTAAATTGATAATGGTATTAATTTTTAGTTACTTTACTGTCAGACTAGACAGGAACTCAAGTATAGTGTTCTGGGATCTGTCATACTGTATCTAACTTAAAAGCCCTTACAAATTTACAGAGCTTCTCCTGGCAAACGTGTGGAAAAGCTTGAGGATATTCATCCTAATATGGTTGTCCAGGTACTATGTCATCTCATTCTTCCCGAATCATATGTATTTTAATTCCATAGTGCTTTGTCAGCATGCTACTGTAAATTGACTAAGGTCTACATATTGTATTACTTTTTTAAAAAAATGACATTGATTAAGGAGAATATAATTCCACTTTTGTGCACATTAATGCAGTATTTTCTTAGTGTTCTAACAATATTATAGTACATCAACTTGGTGGCTACCTATGTACTGTATTTGTTCCAGTCCCACACTTAAAGTATTTAAGTGGTTTAGCTTAGCATTGTGTTTGCTCCTAACATTTTTTTCTTCTTCTTCTTATGTTGGTTTTAATAGGGCTATGTTAAGAATGTGATGGAAAAAGGATGTTTCATACTGCTTTCTCGGAAGTTCGATGCAAAAATTCTCTTATCAAATTTGTCTGATGGTTTTGTTGAGGAGCCTGAAAAAGAATTCCCTATAGGGAAGCTTGTAACTGGAAGGCAAGTGTAAATTTTCTTTTGTATTATCTGAGATCAAACATTTCCCATCAATATACAGGTGGGTAATTGATGTGGCTCTATACTAAGAAGCTTTACTGCAGGGTTATAACTGTGGAACCTGTATCAAGGAGAATTGAAGTTACTCTGAAGTCTCGAAAAGCCCGCACCACGTCAAAATCTGGAGTGAATGATCTAAGCAGTCTGCATGTTGGGGAGATCATAACTGGAACAATTAAGCGAGTGGAACCATATGGTTTATTTATCACAATTGACAACACAAATATGGTAATAATTAAAGTTTGATGCAAATATTCTCTGTTTTTTCTTGAGACTGGACTTCAATTTGATTTCCATTTCTCTTAAAACTTTTTGTTGGCATGATGCATATAGTTTTATGACGTGGATAAAATTTGTTGCGTTTACTTATAGTTTGACTTTTATCAGCACCATGTAAAGTTTAAATGTGTTTCTACAGGTCTTTTACATTCTTGTGTATGCATTGTCATAAACAGTGCCAGTGTCAATTGATTCTTTTTGTGCACTGATTTCATGCTCTGACAATTTTCAGGTTGGACTCTGCCATGTTTCTGAGCTTTCAGATGACGAAATTGACAACATCGAATCAAAATACAGAGCTGGACAGAGACTTAAAGCAAAGATACTGAAGGTCGATCCTGTGTTTCTATATTTGAAACTCTTATCTCTAGTGTTTGCATTTCATGTGATAACATATTCTGGAGTTTCATATATCACTCTAAGCTCATATGTGCAATAATCTTTGTTAACAGGGCGTGTGTTTTGATCAATATTTGTGTATTGTTAGTGCTGTAATTGCTGAATGTTGATCCTCTTTCACCAGGTGGACAAGGAGAGAAACAGGATTTCTCTTGGATGCAAGTCTTCATATCTTGAGAATGATGATGGCACTATTGCATCTCCAACTCAAGAGTCTGAGGATTCTGATGGGGAAGATGATTTGCTTGAAAATAGCAATTCACTTGGGCTTCAAAATATGGTCATCGAGTGTGATACTGAAGAGATACCTGTTCTTGCACAGTTGAAATCAAGGGCTTCCGTTCCTCCTCTTCAGGTGACTCTTGATGATATGGAGCACTCTCTTGTTGATAACGTGTCCAATCAAAAGGAGGAGCTTGTTGTTGAGGCAGATGTCAAGGTTGAGAAGAACACGAGGCAAGCCAAGAAAAAGGCAAAGGAAGATAGGTAAATTCTAATGTCATTCAGTTCTATTGCCCTATGCTCGAGAGGTACTTATCTGTTCTTAATATCTTGAAAAACGTTTGCAGGGAACAAGAAATTAGAGCTGCCGAGGAAAGGCTTCTGGAGAAGGATGTTCCAAGAACTGCCGATGATTTTGAGAAACTTATTAGAAGCTCTCCTAATAGCAGTTTTATTTGGATTAAGTACATGGCCTTCATGCTCTCAGTGGCTGACGTGGAGAAAGCTCGCTCAATTGCAGAAAGGTATGTATTCTACCATCCATTATTGCAGCAGACTCAGTTATGATATAAACTGCATAAAACGATATTTACTAAATTAATTAAGTTCAATGTTGCTGTATTCTTTTGAAGGGCCCTGAGAACAATAAACATTCGAGAAGAGAATGAGAAGCTAAATATTTGGGTAGCTTACTTCAATCTTGAGAACGAATATGGAAACCCTCCTGAGGTATGCACTATTCCGTATATTTTCTCAACTTAATTTTGTTTTAGCTTTGTTAATCCATTTCTCTTTTCAGGAGGCTGTGTTGAAAATATTTCAGAGAGCATTGCAGTACTGTGATCCCAAAAAGGTTCACTTGGCCCTCCTGGGGATGTACGAGAGGACAGAGCAAATCAAGCTAGTGGACGAGCTTCTTGAGAAAATGTGCAAGAAGTTCAAGCATTCATGCAAGGTACTGTGTGTTATTGTCTGCATTTCTTTGTGGGGTATGTGAACCTGACAAATTATACATTTTTTATAGGTTTGGTTGAGGCGCATTCAATGGCTCTTGAAGCAATCAAAGGACGGAGTTCAGCCTGTTGTAAACCGTGCTTTATTATGCCTTCCAAAACATAAGCATATAAAGTTCATTTCACAAACAGCCATTCTTGAGTTTAAGTGCGGGGTTCCTGATAGAGGACGATCCATGTTCGAAGGAATGTTGAGAGAGTACCCTAAAAGAACAGACTTGTGGAGTGTGTATCTCGATCAAGTATGAGCTTTTTATTTGTTTATTTTATTTTATGTATTTAGTTGTCATTCAGACCTCTGATTCTTGTATTGTAACTTGCTTGGCAGGAAATTCGACTTGGAGATACTGATTTGATCCGCGCATTATTTGAAAGGGCAATCAGTTTGAGCCTTCCCCCAAAGAAGATGAAAGTATGTACACACTAACACCTCTGTTAAACATTGTGATCCATTCTTGTTCCTGTTATATGATGCTTCATTGTCTGGATTGCAGTTCTTGTTTAAGAAGTATCTAGAGTATGAGAAGTCGACGGGTGATGCCGAGCGGGTTGACTCTGTGAAACAGAAGGCCATGGAATATGTGAAGACACTGGCCTGAACTAGTTTTTGATTCCAATTGTAAACCTACCCTTTGTTTTCAGTTTTTGTATGAGCTATTGTAGAGGTGAACCGTGTCCATGGCTTGCCAAAGTTTTGAAGAATGAAATTATTTATTCATGAGTAATATATTTAATTTTTCTCCCCTAAACCATGCGTTTCAAATGATTCAAGTCGTTCAATGAAAATTACTCGATGCTTTCACCTTATCCCGAACTCGTGTTCTGAATATGGAAGTGTTCTTTTATTTACTGTCCGGTGGGTTACGTTATCTTTTTTCAATATGAATGCACATGATCTCAAACAGTAAATTTATCATGATTTTTATTTAGATTTACATTTTGAAAATTATGAAAATTCATGTCAAGGAAAACTTCCGCAATTCTTAAGTGGAACCACGGTAGTAAAAGTCCCCGTCTAGGCCCCAAAATCTGTAAGAACGCTCAACTCGCCGTCTCGTCTAGGTCCCAAAATCTGAAAACCATCTGATTCATCGTCTCAACCATAGTTCTAAAAATCCCAACTGAGCGCCGTCTAGACCCCATTTTATGCCTAGCCGACCCGACTAGCCGTCTAGGCGCCTAGAACAATTGTACATAGTATAATGACTAAATCAAAGTAATTTGATGGTTGTGCAGAGTTGTTTTGTTTTGAT